>VDFB02360710.1:0-23179 GCA_007258455.2 Sequoia sempervirens | reverse complement strand
AATAATATGTGTTATTTCAATTTAATTAGTTAAATATATCATGCCTCTCAAATAACTCATATGATTATAGAGTAGGTAATTTAATTATTTAACTCATATGATTAAATACCAAGATAATTATTAATAACATGATCATTATTTATAATTAAAACAAGTGATTCAAATATCTATATAATTAGATCAAAACAAGTGAGTCAAATATGCCACTAGATTAATAACATGTCAAAATGATACATGTCCAATAGTCAACATAAGTCAAAATGACATATGTACAAATGATATAAGTAAAAATGATAAATTATATAACTCAAAATGATACAAATCAAAATGATACATGTCCAAATGATATATTTCAAAATGATACATGTCAAAATGATTCAAATCAATAATATGGTATTGCAGGCTGTGAAAATGATGCATATGATAGTAACCATGAAAAGAGACATCATAACGATATATCAACAATGATCCATGATGCAATCTATATGATCATGAATGTCACTGGCTACTACCAGCAACTGCTTCCTCGTCATCATCATCACCATCATGATCATCATCGTCATCATCATCATTGTCATCAACCTCAGTGTCTTTTGTATCTATGTCATCATCATCCTCTACCATGTGATCTATACCAGAACCAATTACATATTCTGGATCTATATATCATGACGATTATCTTGATCTTTTGGAAGACCTATGTTCTGCAAAAAAAAACATTTAAAATGAAAAGTTATTATTTATTTTTAATGCAATAATTTATTTTTTCTGTTATATATCTAATATTACAACATGTGAAATGAAACCATAATCATATTACATCATATCAAAGTGCACATACCATAATAAAATTTCATAAAAATTACAGCTAATATGTCATTGCAGTGATGTAAAACATGCAATAATTCTAATAAACGTTAGTAAAATATGCCAGCATTTGGTGGAAGAGGAAGAAAGATGACTGGAACTCTAGAGGCCAACCATAATGGATTTCAGTATTCAACCATGAGAGCATAAGAGATCTAATATCATGTATCAAAACATTAAGCATGCATTCTTCTAGCTAGCAGAGAAGGAGATGATTACTTTGCTTCATTTTCATTTACATAACCATATCATGGTGTGAACCAAGAAAACCAAGGATGTCCAGTTTTATGTGCAGGTAATGGATGTGGTCCAAACTTTAGGAGGGGCAAGAAGGTCAATGTATGATCCTGATGAAATTGAGGAAGAACAGCAAGAGAGGGATAGGAAAAATAAAATCAATGCAGAGTTTCAAGGATTTTTCAAACGAGTAATAGAGCTAGCATTGGAAGAAAAGTTAACCTAACATCAAATAACCAACAATTTTGAAAATAACATGAAAAAATTTAGTTGCTGCTATGTCAGGAATAAAATAAAAGGAAACAATGTTCCTTCCAATGGCTTGATGATTGCAAATGAGGATTCATGATGAAATTCAATCTTATTGGGTTAAAAAAAAAAAATTATGAAATAGATCATTATATAGAACTTAAATGAAAATAGATGCAACCTATCCTCATGTTGGTACCCATATGAAACTCATCTCTTGTGCTCCCTTTTGTCATCATTTGACTTTTGATCTTGTATCCATCCAATCAATTGTGGTTCTCGTAGTCAAATTTTTAAGTCATCTTGTCATTGTCTTTTATTTGCTAAGATAGAGATAAGTGATCATCAACAAGTCTGATAAAAGATGACATTTAAATAATAGTATGCAAGATTAGAAAACAATGAAGTTCTCAGTTGGTGTTGACTGCGATGAAAGAAAGAGGACTATGGAATGGCTAAGGCATAAGGTTTGAATCAGAAATACTCTTTTCCCTTGACACATATTTTTTTGGCCTAGTGATGGAGTTAGTTCACCTAATTAGCAACAATAGAAAGGATCTAAGTGAATTCTTCCAAAGAAGTAAAAATAGAAAGTTAGGGCACATTTTTATGTGGTTGAAACCAAATAAAACTAAGCTCCAGTTCCAAAAAAGGGTAGATTGATTAGTGATCGATGCCCAACTTGATAAGAATTAAATTTTTTAAAGGGTGCCCGCTTTAGAGGTGGCAATGCCACTAGCCTCCTCTATCTAGCAAGTTTTAAGATGGAAAAGTGATTGATGATCTTCACCTAGCACTAAAGGGCTAAAGGTCCACTGTTTCAGAGGAAAAACCCTAATAAATCTGCACCTTCAACATCGAAACCATGGAAAATGCATTATGAACCCATGCCTATGTATGAGATCACACCTTTGAGTCAAGTATGATACACATCTTGGTGGATTTAACCACTATAAATATTCATCGAATCATATGAAAGAGTGGCAATAAGTTAATAAAACTTTGCTAAAATTAAGTAATTGTGCTTTTAGAGAGCAAAAACCATCATTCATCTATGCTTCATCATAAAAAACATTGCAATTATATTAGTAATCAGAACTCAGATAAAAGGGAAAAAAATGATACCTAAGGTAGGCATGCTTTATCATGGAAAATTCCATCCAAACCTCCACATAAATCTCAGAATTGAGAGTGAATTATCAAATCTAAACCCAAGAAAGAATATATGTCAAAATGATAGGTAAAGTGCACCTAACACAAAGGATGTCAGTTCAAAAGATAAAGTACACATTTTCATGGCTCAAAATAGCAAGAAGGCTGCCCAAAAAAATGGCAAACAATTTATAAAAGTGCACATAGGATATGAAGCATGGTGAGGAACTAAGGAAAGAATGCTTGGGTAATAAAAAATGTCAGAAAATTTGTTATGAATTTGTGCCTAAGTGTTAAGAACAACTTTGGAAAAGGTGAGGTACACAATTTTTGAGTGGCAAAACAACTTAAAAATTCTGCTAAGAAGATTTAAAAGTGGCAAGAGGTTAAGTGAAAATAGCCTAAAGTAAGCATGAAAATAAAATAATATGAGGTGCACTTTTCATTAGCCATGATTTAATCAAGGGGTTAGGATCACTCAACAAACTCAATTCAATGATCCTCAAGTAGATTTCAAAACACCAACTCTTGAACTATTCAAATTTCACTTTTCAACTAAGCCTTTCCTAGTAGGTCTGCTGACCCTGTTTGGGTTTTTTCTCACAAACTTCACAAAGGACTTCACAAAAAAGTTATAGATTTAGGTACCTCTTAGTGAGTTACAAAACATACCTCAAAATCATCGAATGTTGTTTTGGAACATGTGCCTCAAAATGGGCCTTCGCCACTGTCCTAATTAGGCTAATGAGGTCTAATTGACAAAGGAACTACCCTTTAAACTCTTCACAACCCTCAATACTTGTTGCGGAAGCAATTTACATGTGTCCAAGCCCTCAAAAACACATTTTTTTTCAAGAGAAACTCACCTCTACATACCAAACCACAAAGCCCTCATTTTAAGCCAATTTGAGGAGGGTTTATTGAAAGTAATGGTTTCACACCTTACCATAACTTTCCACTACCTCAGACCTTCATAAAAACATCTGAAAAAACTCAAAACACCATTACACATGCATCTCCATTCATATTTTTTCAAAACCTTACTTTAGTTCCTCAAATTCACATGGAAAACTCATGAAAACACCCTAGGGAATCACCCTAAAACCATAAAAAACCTATCCCTTGCATCCCAAACCATTTGCTCACCTATATTATCATGAAAAAATACATTACAATGAGTTACAATTTGTGACAATAGGTGGAATGTCTAAAACTTCATTTTTTACACCAATCAAAACCCTTGACAGGCTATAAACAGGCAGTTCCAAAAAAATGAAGATATCTCACTCAAAACTCAATATTAGAACCTCCCACTTGATTCAAATGAAAGCTAAAAAATTTCCTCAATAAATTCCATCACCCTTGGGCCATGATACTTCTGTACAGATGAGCAATTCAGCCTTTAGCAGCAGATTTCTTGAAAACACAGAATTTATGCAAAGAAACTAATAGATTTTGTGGTATTTCTTTCAAAATGCAACTTTCCAACCCCTATCACGAGGTGTAAATGTCTTTTAATTTTTTTCCAAACCAAAAATAAATCCAAAAACAGACCAACCACTTTTCAAACCCCAACTACCATTGGCCTGTACAAATTTTGCATTTTTGCAAGTTTATTGTTGACAACTTTTTGCATATTTGCAATATTTTCACTTTTGACCCTCCTATTAACCTAAGACATTACCAATGACCCTTTTAGACCTTATTCCACTTAGAATCATGACTCAACACAAGAAAACTAACATTCAACCTGCCTTGGCAACCTTTTAGTCAAAATTAGAAAGCCAAAAGCCATTGTTTTTATAGAAATTTTTTATTTTTGTATGATTTTCAGCAATTTCAATCCTTGGTATTAATTTGTACGGGCCCTTATTTCTCTACAAGTGCTTGGATCAGGTTTTGGATGGACCTATATTTTATTTTCATCATATTTGGAGGCTCTACATTGATTTTAACATATTTTATTGTTGATCTACAAAAAACAGGTCTAAATTTGTACATACAAGGGTTTTGAGACCTGAAATGGAGTTCGACCCATTCCACCTTCTATAAACTATTGTGACTAAGTGGAATGGGTATAGTTATGTATTATTATGTTTTTATAGGCTTTAGGGAGCAGGGGTAGGTCATTTGAGGTCAATGGGCATGAAGCCTAGTTGCAAAAATGAGTGATTTTTGAGTGAAAAAGAGTGAAATTGTGAGGTTTTAGTATTGAAAAGTGTGAAATTTGTGGGGGAAGAAATTTATGAAGGTTTCTTAGGTGTGTTCAGACATATTTAAGAATTTTATAAGTGGTTTCCAACTTTTTAAAGGCCTAGATCATAGTTTTTCAAAAAACCCTCATCGGAAGGAGACAAAGTGAGGATTTTGCAATTGGGTGTTTTAGAAAGTATTTCTCTTGAATGGGAAGGTGGATTCCAAGGTTTTGAGACCTGATAAATGGCTTACCAGCAGAAAATTAGAGAGGTAGCAAGTTTTAAGAGTAGTTCCTTTGAAAAATAGGCCAAAATTGGCCTTGTAGGACAGTGATGAAGTCCATATTTGAAGAGGTTGGTCCAAAGTGACCATAGCTGGTTTTGAGATATGTTTTAGAAGGCCCAAATGGGTCCTAGAATCTGGTTTTTTTTTTAGGAGATTCAATTTTTTGTTGAATATTTATCCAATTTCAACTATATGGACTACTACAAGAGTTTAAGTCCTTGAATGCAAGAATTTGTGAATCTGATGAAACAAAATTTTCTAATGCTTTATTGATTTGAACCTATCAAATAAATAATTTTTAAGGTTTACTACAGGTTAGGTGAGAATTAGAATTAAGTTTTGGTGGTTTGGAGTCTTTTTGGCCTTGTGAAATCAAGGTACATTGAAGAGAATTTCGGTAAAGTTTGTGTCAAACAAGAGAATTTGAGTTTGGTTGATTTAAAGACCTCCCCTACATTGCATCAAACTTTTTCAAGCTTTGTATTGATATTTTTTATTCAGTAATTGGTAGATTTGTTTATCACTTGGCACTTTTTTTTGGAGTCATGTGTTGTTCAATTTGTTTAACACTCCCTTGTTGATGTAAAATTACTAGTCTCTACATTAGCCAAAAGTAAGCATTCATTTTTTCTCCCTTCAAACCTTGATTGCAATGGAATATGTCTTTTTTTAGCTAGTAGGAAGTTGTGTTTGTTTTTTTGTTTGTGCTTGATCATTTATCCTCTGCTATATTTGAAAATATCACTACAAAGCTTGACTGTTAACAATTTGGTGTATGCATTTGAAGGAAAAAACATAGTCATTTAGTGATTTCCATTTAGGAAAAACCCCCCATTGAAGGAAGCTCAAAAATATAATAAAGAAAAGTTTACATTCTGTTCTTTTTGGAAATAGAAAAAATATTCTAGAGAGGTCACGGCCAAGCTATCACCAAGAAAGAGAAAAAATAAAAAAATAAAAAAAATCTTTCATCATTTGATCAAATCAAATATGGAGTATGATTTGTTTCATTTCTTTTTCTAGTGAGCTAAGTCCAAAGAATCCGAGCCAAGATATAAGGGTTTCAAAATAAGGATGCATGGTAGAAACAAAACACCCATTCATTTGTATCTATCGAGTCCAAATCGAGCTTGTTTTGATAGAAAACAGAGGTAGGATATAGAGAAATGGCACACAAAAACTTACTCAACTTCTTGTTGTTTGAAGAAATGTGAGCTCCAGAAGTGATTTGATGTTAGCCTCAAGACATCCAAGGCATCGATAGAGTAAAGCAAGAGAAAAATGCATGAGAATCTGAGAAGGAATGTCTTTGAAAATGCATTTAGATAAGTGGAAACAAATGATGAACCATGAAAACTTTACCTGATTCAGCCTCAACATAAATTTCTGTGAAGAAAAATCTCAAAAGCAGTGAAAATTTTGACAGAGACTCCTTCAAAAAGGTCGAGGTTTCAAACCCTAATGATGGCAGCATGTGCAGGGCAAGGGAGCTCAAAAAAAACCAAGTGAAAATGAGAATTGAAAATTAGGGTTTGGGTATTTTGTTCTAACTCATCATGGTGGCAAAAATATTGATGTGAAAAAACTCTGACACAATCACGTATAGTGTATATGTTTAATCATTGAATCTTTTAATATTCAAACAAATTTAGAAAACAAAATAAACATATTTTATAATAAAAAATTACTACTATCTATTAAATGTATTAATTTGTATGTTCAATTAATAATTAAAAACTATTGATGTTATTTTATATAAAATAAAAATATGATAAATATCTTTAACATTTATTAATTTTAATTTTAAAATATATATAGAAAAATATTTATTTAAATAAAACTAAAATGAATATGAATTAAATATATAATTTAATCATTAAATTATGATTTTAATTATTATAATTTAAAAAAATTGTGTGATTGTGATTGTGATTATGATATTATATTAGATTCCTTGTGCCCTAAGATTTTTTTTAATTAAATAGATCTACCTCTTGCATTTCTTCCAAACCATTCATATTATTATTGTGAAAAATAAATTCTAAATAATAATTAATATTCAACATACAAATTTATTATTATTTATTTATTTTATAATATGTTACAAATTAAATATTACAATTTTTAATTGAAAAGAAGATAAAGATGCCATTTAATTCAAATGCTATTAATTCTCAAAATTAAGATCATACTATTATCTTCATATTATCCTTTAAAAACATTTTTTTATCCTTTACTCAAAAATTTTAAACATGGGAAAATTTGTAGATGATTGGATGCAGAAATGAGGTGTATTATGCCATAAAATATACAAAAGAGATATAGTTGAATTTTTAGGCCCTTGTAGTCACACCAAGGGATGTATAGGGTTGAGGATCCAATGTATAGGGTAGAGGGTATACTAGGGGTTAAGGGATTAGGGTTTAAGGGTTAAGGGTTGAGGGTTGAGGGTTGAGGGTTTAAGGGTTGAGGGATTAAGGGTTGAGGGTTGAGGGTTAAGGGTAGTGGAGGGAAGGAAGGAGGTTGGTTGAAGGAAATGGAATGGAAAGGAGGAAGGAAGGAAGGAAATGGAGGGAGATGGATGGAGGAGGAAGAGTGGAAGAGGGGTTCAAAATTGAGGGTATAGAGTTGAGGACCTATAGGGTTGAATATGGTTTAGGGTATTAGGTTGAGGGTATAGGGTTGAGGGTAGAGAGTAGAGGTTTAAGGGTTTAGGGTTGATGGTTAAGGGTTGAGGGTAGAGCGTTTAGGGTATAGGTTTGAGGGTATATGGTTGAAGGATTAGGGTTGAGAGTCCAATGTATAGGGTAGAGGGTATAGGGGTTGAGGGTTTAGGGTTTAAGGTTGAGGGTTGAGGGTTGAGGGTTGAGGGATTAGGGTTGAGAGTTGAGGGTTGAGGGATCTTTTGATGCAAGTGAAATGTAGACAAGTAATTGAAGGCCAATGAATATTGGAGAAGGATTTTTTGTTATAAAACCCCTAATCCCTTAACCCTTAATCCTTGCTAGATCATAAAAATTAGGTGCTAAACCTGACACTAAATCCAATGCTAACTTCGATGCTAAACTCAACAGTAAACCCGATGCTAAACCCGACTCTAAACCTAGCGCTAAACTCGATGCTAAACCCGACACTAAACCCAGTGCTAAATCTGGCACTAATTAGCGCTTGATTTAGCACCTACTTGTTTAGATCAGCACAAAAAATACCAAAAATGGCACCATCCTAATAAATAGCGCCGATTTTTTCAAAAAATTGGAGAAAAATACATTAAAACAGTGGGTGGAAGCAAAAAACGGAGCAAAAAAGGGATCTAATCATAGGGATTTGTTGTAGTGGTTAAACTCTTTATTCTATTACCTACATGTAGGTATGTCTAACTCCACTAGCACTGGGAGGTGTTCCCATGAACCTCCAATATTAGCCTATTCAATATCCAAAATCAAATATTAGAATACCATTCATATAACAATGCTATTAACACACATAATAAATTTATAATTGTTTACTAGTTACATACCTCAATGGTAGATGCAGTGGAGTAATAAGTAGGTGTAGGGCCGGTGTATCCAGTATCAACACTGTGACCCTGAAATTTTATTACAATCATAAAACTAAATAAGTTAATCTTTCATTTCAAAAATGAAATTTAATAAACTAAATTCAATGAACATGCTAACATTTACCTGAGTATTGATGCCATAAGCCAAGCTCAAAATGTCAGTTGCCCTTGCCATCTTTGTAGTTGTAGATGTATCTTATGTAGTAACCTCCTAAGTGTTAGTGGGGTCATATGTACAAGTCACCCCACAAACTTGACATGAATCGGGTGGAAGCCTACCACTCCAAGACTCCCCTGGATGGTGTTTTACTATAGGACCAGCATGTTGGATGACACTCTGGGTCAAAGAGTTGATAGCCTGCAAAGTGTCTACCTCGACACTCTCCTTCACAATGGAAGGGATAGCGATGTGCTCATGAGCAAGCATAGTGAGTGGTCATCTCGCTTGCTTCCTAGGATCTTGTTGTGCACCGAATCTATCTTGAGTCAACCCCCCACCTCTCCCACCTCTCCCCTAGAAGTCCCTCATATCAAAATAATTCAAGATTTTGTTCAGGATGAACTCACAGTAGATTTTTCTCAAGAAATATTGTGGGACTTCGTAATTGTTGCATGGTGGGTAATCAAAAACCATGTACTACCTATCCCAAAAGTAGTTCCTAATCCCTTGGTGGTGGAACCAATGGATAGGAAACCTCTTCCCATTGAGGTCAAGATTTTGATTTGTGAATGGGGGTGAATAATGAGCACAAATCATATTTAGTAATTTTTTCATCTTTTACTTCTTTATATGATAATTTATCTATGTAAAAATTCCTAGCTGCCTGCCTCCTATCTTGCCAACAACTTAATTGTTTGTTGATTGTATCTACATGTTTTAACATTTCTTTAAGTGAATTTGCAATTGTTCTTCTTTCTATGGTGGAACCTAAAGGATCATTCAACCTCGTGATTAACTCCTCAATATTTTTTTATTGTTTTCAACTACCCCCATTAAATTTTGTTGAGTGCGAGGAGGATGTTGAGGGATTGGTGGAGGAGATTTTTTTTATGGTTGTTGAGGATTTTGTTCATGTTTTTGTTGCTCTGGTTGTTGAGGATTCTCAGGAGGGTTTTTAGGATCATTATCATTTCCTACAAATTAAACAAATGAATATCAAAAACAACCTAAAACTTACAAATTCACAACAAAAACAAACAATCCTTTTTTTGACTTCCCCGTCGACATGGAGGCATCGTGGTGATGAACTTGCAACAAATCAATGATGAAAATGCTAAAAAATATCCTTCCAAAATGTGAGCACGTAAGAAGAAGGGTTTTTGGCTAGCTAAGACAATAGTGATAGTAAAAATGAATTTGATTTTCTTTTTTTTTATTTTAATAACCTATTATAACGCACTTGTGTTATAATGTGAGCGCATAATAGGCTCGATGTGGCTGAGGCTTAGGCTTGGTCACACCAAGCCATAATGCACTCATGTTATAGCCTATCAAATTTTTTTAAAATTTTGGCCACAATTTGGCCCCCAATCTTTTTGCACCTGCCAGGTGTCATAAGGAAAAGTCTCAAAAGCTCAAATAGATAAAAATCACCCACTAATGCACTTGTTAGTAAACAAGACTCTCAAATGCAGACATATCAACTAAGGATAACTTACCTATTACCCATAAACTGACTCAACTCAATCTTTCTAATGTGGTGTGTGTATGCTCAGATAGTTTACGTTACTGGTTATGTGACCAAGATCTTCTCCCGAGTGATACTTCCCTTCTTCCTGAAGGAATGGAACACATACTTGCATCCACTAACACATGCACACACAATAGTCAATTGTTCACAACATATGCAGTATACATAAACGTCTCCAAAGTTAGAATAATAATTCAATAACCATCTATTCACATATATGCAGTATTTCCCCATGAAATAACATCAACTAAGATAACATCTAATGAGATAACATTCACATTGATAACATGGTATGAGCATAATTTATTCATCTCTAGAATTCACATTACATTTACATTTTACCCTACATAGTAAAAGTAAATAGTAATTACACAAATGGGGTGTAACACTTGTGGAGATCACAAAAGTGCAATTAGATAGAAATGGATCATGGCTAGAGACCATGTTAGGTACCCATATATAATGCATTCTCTCACAAATGGATAAAAAAAGAGAAAACCCAGTGGGAATAAAAATCCTCTCAAAAAAAGAGAATTGAAAGGATTTAAGACCTTCTAAAAATATGTCCCAAGTGATGATAGGAACGTGATGATGAAGAACTCTTGAAGCATATCGAAGTTGTAAACTACGTCGATGATGAACTAGTGTTTGCTAGAATCAATGAATCTTCAATATGTGGATCAAGATGTGAAATACAAAACACTGCATGAGTGAATTGGTGAACACTACTCAACTAGTGGACACAAAGTCAATCAAACTTGGTGAAGTTGATAATATAGATAGTACTATGATGAGGAGTGCTAGAATCTCAAAACATGATCCATTGAAATAATATCCCATTCAAAAGATCAAGATATAAGGTTCATGAGGCCTTCTAAAAAGAAAAAATTTCCACTACTTCATTGCAAACAATATGTCTAATCTTCCATTATCAAAATGATATTGATAAAAAAGAATCATTGTAGAAGCAAAAATATTTTTGGTCATGATCTTGGATGAAAATCCTAATAATGAAGGGAGCCCCATCTACTCTTCATCATGTGATGAAGTATGAATATACTAACAAGGTACATACTATTAAAGTAGATGCAAAAAAATATAATTTATAAATCAAAGTTGAACATAACACTTCCAAATATTTTTGTACTTTTGTTCCATCTTCAAAAGTTGAGCTATCACCTTGCAATGATAATGATACTATGGATATGTTCTTGGATGATGATTGGGGTTCATTAGATTTTACATCCACTTTCATTAGGGAGTATAAAATCTGACCATCAGAGTCTATAGAACCAGATATTTTTCCAACATAATCTTATGATTCCTCTTCTCCAATTATAAATGATGATCATAATATGACTTCCTCTTCAAAAACATGTTTTGATTGGGGTTCATCAGATTTTACACCCTTTTTATAGGCAAAGGAAAAATCTCACAATCTACATCTAAGGAGTCTTGTGTTTCATTTTCTCAATCATGTTCTACATCAACAAATCCAAAAACATCATCCCATGATGGTGATGTGATCTCTTTATATTTTATCCTTCATGTGTTGATGATGCCTAAAAGGGATTTGAATTCTTGTGAAATAATCAACTCTCATAAGAATTTAGATAATACAAGTTCTCCATCTAAGTTGGAAAAGTGTTATGGGCTTGGATTTAAAATTATTTCTAAAAGTGGATATAATGAAAACATGAAACAAGGAGTTAATGGTCATGTGAATTCTACCCGTACCTTTTTAAAAGGGTTTTATGTTTCCAACCTTCTTCTTTGTCTTCATCTCATACTCCATCATCTACTACATTTATAATTGTTGAGAAAATGTGTTTAAACCTTGCAATTACATAGAGTACTATTGATATGTAAGTGGGGTAGGGGGCACCGAGGGAATACCCCACACGAAGGGTCTGGGGGGATCATTTCCCTAGTGGGGTTTCTAAGGATAATGCATCCCAGTAGGGGCTCAGGGGAAGTGCCCCCAAAAGATAAATTTTATGTATATTTTATTATTGTAAATCTAGGTCGTTCATCATTAGGTCTCAAACTTGACGGTTGATATTTTGTTGGTTTGAGGGTGTTGTATTGTGACTGTATATTGTGATGTATTTTGAGAGTTTGATAGCAGTCGTGTTGGCTCTAGAACTTTGGTTGGTGATACTCCTATGAGAAACTTGCTCTGCAAGTATATTGTAATCTTTGTGATTTCTAAATAATATATTGGGTGGATTTTGGAGTGTGGGGTTTTTCTACCAAAAGGGTTTTCCCCACATAAATCATTGTGTTGTGGCATGCATGATATTTCTATTCATTTTTGTTTAAGTTTTTGTAACTGTTAAAATATCTATAAATCTTTGCATTAACCTCCTCTTAAGATTAGTGTAGAAAGTTGCTCCACTACCTTAGCTTCCTTACAATAACATCTTAGGGTAAGTAAGAAAACTTTCCTTCACAAGAGAAAGGCTTGTCTCCTAAACCTTATGTTTTATTGGAGAAATAACATATTTTGTTGAGGCTTCTAAAATCCAACTTGATTACTCTTTCTCCTCCAACACATGAGAAATTATATAAAAATAACTCATTTTGTGCATATCATCGAGTGCATGGTCATCCCAAAAATGAATGTTAGGCCTTGAGTAATAAGATACAAAAACTTATTGGTTGTGGTGCTCTCCCATGTTTTGATGCACCTAATTATTCTAAATAACGATCTCTCTTCTATGGTGTTGCTCCTCATTATGTGGCATTTATAGATTAATATGTCTGCTCATTGCCATATTTGTGGTGGTACATTCTTGCATACAACCATATGTTCTTCTATGATAGAAACATGATAGTATCTTTCATGGTTTTATTTTCCTTTACACTTGGGGGACAAGGATAAATAGCTTTGGGAGGTGTGTATTCTTTTCAAGGATTCTCTATTCCTCTTATTTTCCTTAAAATACCAATATAGCAAGTATGTTGAAATTTTAAGGGGGGCATATCATCCTATCCATTTTTATTGATGTCTTGTGAGATTTGAATTATTTGCGTAACCCCTTTGTGGTGGTATTATTTATAATGCCCCTTGAGGCATGGTTATCAATTCTTCCCATGTGATGTTAAGCATTTATTTTTCTCCTGTGATATTAAAATTCTATGTGCTCCCTAAAGCATGATTGGAAAAATAGTCCATGAATTTGGCATAATGGAGCTTGTTGATTCATGAACTTGAGAATTTTTATATGGCCACCTAGCATAACATAACTTACTTTCTAGTGGAGCCATATGTTTTATGAGAGATGGGTTCTTGTGAACCACTACTCATAAAACATGTATCAATGAGTTTGACTCATAAAACTACACAGTTGAATCCTGATAGCAATATCATAACATAGCTTGTTGGTCCTTATGAGAGCACCATTTTTCCTAACACATTCAAGGGATAATATATGGTATTTGAGACAAATTTAAGACTAAGGTCTCTTTACCTTACTGACTTGAATCCTTTTTAGTTTACTAACCTGGTGTTTATGTCTTATTTTTATTGTTTGTGTTGTATACATATGTCATGTGTCTACTTTGTTTCTTTGGCGTGTTTACTTTGTGTATGGTATCATGTTTGTCTTGTGTCTTATGTTTATTTGCTTCATGTATTGTGTTTTTCTTTCTTTGTGTCTTCATTGTGTTTTCTTTTATGTCTTCGTTATGTAAGCATCATGATTTTCATGTTGCATTGCAACTTGTGTGTGTGTGTTCCTTTGTCTTTACATTTTTGTGTCATAGGAACTTGAGCTTGGGGGGTAGCATTGAACCCCTAGATTCCAAATCATCTTATCTCTTCAATGTTTGGATAATTGAACCCTTCTTGGATTATCCTTACTTTAGTGTGAGCATGAGTATAATTTCACTCTCACTAAAGTGGGGGCTAAATGTAGCATCATAAATTGTCACCCTTGATAATTTCACACTAGGTTTAGCTTCCCACTATGTGATTGGACCTAATTATGCATTTAATTTTCCTATTCCATAATAATATTAAAAAAATTAGAAGTGGAACTAAAAATAAAGTTTTAATAATTAATACTGATGTTAAGGCCCCGAAAAGGATAGGTTTGGACTAGGGTGAGCAATGACCCTATCCAACCTATTTTGGCTAAATTTAAAATATGTCAATGTCAGTATTTGAATATTTAAAAATCCAAAATAATTCATTGATTATTGATATTTAATTTTTGGAAAATTAAAAAATTGCATATAAATACAAGCCTTTTTCATCATTTGAAATCCTAACAAGTGCTAGCAATTTTGGAGAGAAAATTGAAGATCCTAAAATTAGTCAAAGAAATTCAAGGGAAAAATTAGAAACATTAATATTACAATGTTTTTTTCAATCAAGATCATGTTTTCAAGCCATTAGGAAAAAGGAAGGAATTACATGTGCAAGAAGCTAGTATGATCAATCATGCCATTTTCATGAAGATGTATGAGTTACCTCCTACATCCTAGTTACAACAATCTATTATGTTTTGTGAACTAACCTTTTTATAGGTCTATCAAGCAATCAAGGCATCCATCAATCAAAATTTGTGGTAACTTGTGGTATGGCATCACTTCATCGAGGTAACACTGTCATTTATCATTTATCATTTCAGTCAATTATTATTATTTTGATCTCTACCCGATCTAGGGTATTCTCTCTTGATCATCATAATTGTTGTACGTGGAGGTAGAAATACCAAAATAGAGCTTGAACTAGGAAAGCCCCTATACAGCACAACATATCCCCCTCTTTCTAGACATGTGCAAGTCAACTTTGGAAGTTTCAACAGTGGGTAGTCATGGAAAATGTAGAGCAGACAACAACATACATCTCAGAGTTTTTAGATCCAAAAAAGAAGCATCTCAGCCTAGTGTGTCCCTTTCCCTATAATTCAACCTTAGATTTCAATCATAGGTCCCTATCTGTATCTCATTCTCATATTTGAAACTGTTCTATGGTTTTTCATTTCTGTCTATGTGATAAATTACATTTTTAGATCTAGGTTTATATGTCAAATAGGCTTGTTAAAACACACATCAAATTTATCATCTTCACAATTCAAGAAAAAGATACAAACCCTAGGAGATTGGCTCTCCCTTGTGATAGCAAGCTAATCATCAACCCTAGTTAATCTTGCATCCCAATGTGATGTCAAGTGAAAAGAAGCTAATCCTAATTTGATCTAGGATCACATTTCTTACATCACATCTAGTAAGGATCAAATAGTGTTTAGAACACCATGAGAGAATATTTTAAATTGCGAGGTGTTGTTCTCCTCAATTTAGATGTATTGATTCAATGATGATGAACTACTTGGTTGTGGGAAAAAAAACAAATGTGTAATATACTCATAAGATGTTGATGTAATGCTAATGTAATATATTTTATCCCCTTGAAAATAGAATTCTAGATGTGTTCCTAAATATGTGCTTGGTTGTTCTCAAATGATCCATTTTGAATTGGGATTAAAGTCCTTAAGTACAACACCTTAATGTGCAATTTGAGTTAATTCATGCTTCAATCAATGCATAACAATCATTGGAAATGGAGAGAATGGGGCTCAATTTGAAAGTTTCCATTTAAAAGCGTAGAGTTTAGATTTACTAGTGCATACATAATTTGGAATTTGGACCAAATCCATACTTGTGAACCTAAATGAAGGTAGCAAATCAAGTATTTAAGAATTGAGTTCAAATTCTAGGAAAATTAATGATGAGATCAAAGTAAGATCATCGCATTTATCAACTTCTACGTAAATACGCCATCTTACACACTAATCAATACGTAAAAGATAACATTTTCAACACAAACACAACACATTAAACATTAAGAAAAAGGACAAAGTGGGCAATTCTCAAGATTGCTGGCACGCGTAAGCCTCTAGCTTTTCCGAGCGAGCAAGACCTTTGAACAAGTCTATAAGAGTTTCCATAAAAATTAATGTAGAGTTGAATACCTAGTTGGAGGGTTTGCAGTGTCGGTGATAAAATTCCAATTGCGCGTGGACCCCACGCCTTTTCCGAGAAATGATCTACCTAGAATTTTCCTCATTTTGACGCTAACAACAAAAACTGCCATTTAAGGAGAAGCCCATAGATATCAAGGGCAAAAGTATGTGATTAGTCTTTGAGGATGAGAAAATACATGCGCTCCAACACCCCTCGCGTACGTTGGACTGCTGAACTTCACCAGTCTTTTCTGCAGGCAATACGCTCTCTCGGAGGTGAAAACAGTGAGTGCTGTTATGCAGGATTTAAAGCAATAATTCTGAGATGTTTTGTTACTTTGAAAAGGTATTTCACATCTTTCTCTTTTCTGGTATTTGTGCAGAGGCCACACCGAAGCTGATTATGGAGATGATGGGCACAAATGAGCTCAAAACTTCGCACATCAAAAGCCATCTTCAGGTGATATTTTCAAATAAAGAAATAATTAAATGCTGGCAACATTAAGTAAGGAGTTCTTCGTCTGTTCTTTGTTGTTCCATTGTACTTATTGCTATATCTTTCTTTTTGTAAAAGGGATCAGAGTCTTTTGAAAAATTTCTGTTCTTTTAATGAAAAAACATTAAGTAGGGAGAAATACAAAGAACTTGTGTATTTCCCTGATCACTCATAACCCACCTCAGAAAACTCAAACTTCTGAATTTATCTCTTTGTTATTTACAATTCTGCTTAAAATATGCATAAGTTTGGTTTTAAAAATCATGTATGTTTAGTGTAGATGAGGTGTAAAATTGTTATTAACTGTTTGATAGTTATATTAAATAGGTTATAATGAACTTAATTGTGATCTAAAGGAGCAGGAATAATGTATTGAATTCTTGTGTGTTTCTAATGGTACCAAGTCTAGTGTTTGAAGAATAAGGTAAGTTTTCTCAGCTCTTTACTCGTTGATTAACTCTATGTCAGTAAAATATATGATTGGAGTATAGGTTGTATGTTGGAAAACATTCAACACCAATTGATCAATCCAATCTTCAAGAAAAAATTATTATGATTGAAACATAGGTTGCATACTAGCAAATGCATCCCACCAACCAATTGACCTACCCCTCAAGAACAAGCTAGAAATAATAATATTTACATTGTCCTCCTCGCATTTAGTTATTTTTTAATTTTACTTATTTATATTTAAAATAGTTAAGCATTTTCGAACATAAATAAATAGAATAAAACATTTAATGTTAAATAAGGAGTTAAATATATTTTTTTGATATAAAAAATAGGATAGTAAGGTAGTTAAAGTTTTTGTTTTATGTAATACAAATTTAAATAAGTATATTTTTTTATTTACATTATTATTCTCTTCATTTAGTTTTTATAAGAGAATGTAAACAAATTATTTATAATATAGATAAATAGCTTAAAAGAAAAGAAATGTATAACTCTCACATATTTTATTTAAAAATATAGATATGATATACAAATTTTATATTTCTTTGTAGAAATGTTATATATATATATATTGAATTGTTATTTTATTTAATGATTATAACAATAAATATAAAATATTTATTTTCACATGCTTAATTTATTTTACAAAATTTATAATATAATAATATTAAAGATAAATGTTTCTATATTTATAAATAAATTTAAACAAAATAATTATATTTCTAGTTTCTTAGTTTTTATTTTATATAAAAATATTGTTTCTTTCCTTAATTTAAATGTGCATCATTTCAAATGCAAATTTTATTTAATATATTTTTTTGGATGACTAAGTCTTATTTAACCTTTTATAAACTTGAAAAGATAATAGTACATAATTCATGAAAAAGTGGTAGATGGTAAAAAGCACACCATTAATGTTTAAATAGGACAAAGTCTAAAACAAAGATCAATTGCACCCTTTGGAGTTTGCACTTCAAACTACATAAGTTCAAATTAGAACATATCATAGTCCGAGTCTATAGAAACATCTTATAAAAATAGCTATATTTTTTTTCTTTTCAAATTTTGAGAAGGATTTTTACCATGAAGCTTGCATGTCAAATCTATGTATACTTAACAAAAAACAAGACTAGTCTCCTAGAAATCATATGGAAAAAAATAGAAAATATCGAAAAGGCCTGAAAAATTATGTATCCAATTCCAAGCTTCTTGACCTCTAGAAAAAAAAACAAAAAAAGTACCCGAGATTCTAAAAATGTACACAAATGGGCAGTGAGAATTTAGAACCCCAAAAGAGGTCAAACAAGCATTAATAAGGAGACCTTGATATATATATACACACAATAGGAAAATTGAGCCAACTTAGGTTCAAGAATAGCCAACTTGAATTACTTAAAATAGTGCTACCATGAACTAATAAAAGATTGAATTATGGTTTAACTAACCATAGGAAAATGAGGGGAAAGTCACATATAACCTTTACAAGGCTTATAATTGTGAAATGTTGTATCAAGATGCCACTTCCAAACATTCCACCATGACTTAAAAGATCTAACTACAATTTTATGGATCATTTGAGAAGGGATGTATAATAGCCCAAAAAGTTTTTTGATCTTGATTAACAAGCATATAATTTATTTTGAACTCTAAACAAGAGAGAAAAATATTTGTAGCATAATGAATGGAATCTAGCAACACCTTAATGCCTCCTTTGAAAAACCTCAAGGCATGAATCTAAGACACCTTAGCCAAAGGATGTAATTCACAAGAAAGGATTGGAGATCGCCAAATAGAATGTTGATTGATAGAGAAACTAGTCTAGAAGTCATTTCTTACTCATAAAATCCAAGGCTTCTATATATTTTTCATAACAAAAGTTTCTTGAGTTTGGACAAGTTCTTCCATGGTGAGAAGAGTGCCCAAATTAAGCCCTTTCAAGGTTGCATTGTCAAAAGGTGCACCAAAGCTAATGCTATGCCTAATGCGATTTTTTTAGACTTCATTTCTTTCTAAGGCTCTAATAATCTATTTGACACATAAATTATTTTCTATCAAATTGAAAGAAGGTATAAACCCCTAGAATCCTAAGGGAAGTAGCAATTTTCTCTAGTAAACTATTGAAAACCATGGCAACCATCATTGGAAGCCTAGAGAAAGTCACAAAGCAATTTTTAAATATTTAAATAAGAATATTTTGAAGGCACCCAACAAGAGGAACAATAGACATGGGTGGTAGCCAATATTTTGGACCAAATTTGGAAGTTACCAAGGAAAGGGGCTTAGTTATCTAGTAGTTGAGTTTTTTTCAATATGACAACAACTTTTCAAAGAGTACAAAGAGAAGGTTGAAAACCAAAGGGTAGACACGAAAAGTGGAAAAAATCTCCATGCTCAATCCATTTCTAACCAAAATAATCTAACTAACTTGGTTTGGGAAGAAAATATTTCCTATAGCATTAGGTCTTCTCCCACTGAATGCTTGAATCCAAAAGCAAGGAAATAAATATCCTAGAGACTTCCTAGAAATTTGGAATAAAAGGCTTCAAGATAAGCCTTGTGAAGGTCTGTCCTAAAAAGATTCATAAAATTCACAATTGAAACCATCAAGATCAAGGGCCTTGTCATTAGATAGGGAAAAGCCTTCAAAGCTCATCTTTGGTGAGAAATTGTGCAGAGATAATAACATTTTTTAAATTTTGAGATAGATATAATAACAATAGAATCTAAAACAAATAAAAAGATTAAAATACAACAAAAATAAATGCATAAAATATATAGTAAATATTTTAAGGTGTTGCTTCTTATGGTCATGCTTTCTTTGGATAGCATTGCAGAATCTAATATTTATTTGGTTGGTACTGTAGAAAACTAAGAATAGATTGAATAGATCCGTTTTACTTCTTGGATTATGAATGTTATTTTTGTCTGCACTTCACATGTCAGATTAGATTCAAATGCATATTTGGTGATAACATTCATAAAAATTAAATTAGTTCCTGATTAAGAATTATGACCATGTTTGTAATCAGGTGCTCAGGAAATCAGAATTTAAGCAAACCTTTGGGTTTCCCTTAAATTGAACTCCTTTTTCATGACACCTTCTCCTAATTTCTCTTGAATATATTTTGTTGCAGATGTACCGGAATATGAAGAAATGTGAAAAGTGCCCAGGTAAACAAATAATAATAACGTTGGAGTGAAGTAAAGCATTTATAAGATTTCATGGTTACCATAAACTGAAATAGATATAAAGTTTCAGATCATGCAAGTTTCAATAGCAATTTGAGGTTCCTGCTTCAAATAGTAATAATTAGCATTCTATAAAATAGTTAAAACTAGGATTGTTTTAATTTGAGATGATAATTAGTAAAACGAATATCGAAATACTTATTAACTTTGAATTTATTATTTTGATTTACAACAGACCCCAAACCAGAAAACTACAATCTAGACGGATTTGGGAATAGCAGAGGAAACAAAGATGATTCAAACCTTGAGAAGAAATCGGAGAACAACTCAAACAAAAGGTGATAAAGAATTAAAACATCTGAGCTTTTGGATTTGATGAAAAGTTTGCCACTTTATAGCCTATTGGTATGACTTTGTTTGTTCAATGAATTTATGGCTTAGAAAATTTAGATTGATTACCTGTTACTTTCAATTTTCAGTAAACGATGAACAAAATTGAACTAATGAGGATTACATTCATCGCAGAAACAGTTTCACAGTATATCAGAATGGGCATGCTAGAACTTGTAACAACAAACTATTTGAAACAAGGCCTGACACTAAAGAATTCTGCAAGAACCAAAAATTAAACGCAGTGGTAAAACACTACACTTCTCTGCATTCAGATTTCACGCTTTGCTTATTTGGTTATATTTTAATTTCAATTTGCAACATTTAATTTCAATTTGCAACATTTGATTACTTTTCATGTTCTTCATAAATATTTAATTTATCTACATTTGATATAACTATATACCATTATTTATATATCATTTTGGGCTCTAATTTATACATAGACAATTTCTTAAAATATACCCTGGCCTTATACTAATGGATTATATTTTTCTTTTTGTTGGGATGGTGAATTGGGCTGGTGGATCCATTTGTATTTTTCTACAGGAATATCGTACGGAACATCTGGTTCAACTTATACATAAACAATTGCAATATACTCAAAAGAAGGGAGAGAAGCATCAATTTATCATATCTGAACAGGAATTAGACGACAGCTTATACCACCAGCATGGGATATTATCTTCATCTGGTTCCAGCAATCAGAAAAGAAAAGAAAATTCAGAACAAGATCAGATTTCATCTAACAGCATTGATAATGATCGAAGAGCTGAATCAAAAGAACGAGATGGTGTCAAATTTGTTAAGAAAAGAATTCTTAGAGAGGAGGATATTCGATTAGAATTGTCGATATCTATTTGCTAATCATTCTTTTACACAGTTTCTTTTAAGTTGAAACCATCTACATGTTTGTGTATGTTGTCTTTATATTTTCACGTAGAATTGGAAAGGTAGTTGGTCTAGGAGTCTGACCTAGTAGAACTTGATGCTAGCAATCAAATAATTTTCTAAACAGTGTATGTAAACAACATAATTCTTACATGTTCATTAGATATTAGAGATCAAGGTGATGAAACAACATAATTCTTACATGTTCATTAGATATTAGAGATCAAGGTGATGAAGTTTTAGAAGTTTGTATTTTGCATCTGTAGGGTCATGCATCATAGATCAAATCTACATACAAGACATATGTGACATTTGAAAGAGAACAAATTATTTCTAGAATAGAACCATCAATTTTTGAGGAAAAACTAGTTTAGCTTTCATTGTCCTTCTTCCAGTACATATAAGAAGTTATTGATCAATCTAGTATTTTCAAAATTCTATTCTTTTTATGATCTGCCACATTCTATTGTGTGATCTATCATAACTTTAAATTAAGTTAATTAATTGCTGCATTCATAGAACTTAATTTTAGTAAAGGAATCAATTTATTTCATGAACCCTTACTTACACCCCTAGGCCTTTGCCTTCTAAATTAAGATTTTTAGACCTAATTTTTTTAATTCCATATCTTATTTTTACATTTTCTTAAGGGATTTCCCCTTTTTATTTGTGTTTCATAGCCTTGTCTTAGGTTTTGTCATTTAACTAGTTTTTTTAATATAAGTTTTAAAGAAAATTATAGATTGTCCCAAAAATAAAGTTTTTTATATTATATATTTAAATAAATAAATATTGTATAATTCTTTATGGTGAATTGCATACTCTCTATCACTTTTATTTAGTTTTACATCTTGATGTAATCATATAGTAATAAATGACACATTCTTGTACTAAATTTTTGCCCATGTCTCAATCTCTATTCATCTTTATTTTATTCCTATTTACACATCTTTATAAATTTACCATTCAATTTTAATTATTGCACCCACATCCATACATTCACTCTACTTCAATAATATTTTTTTGTGCTTAGGTTCAATCTTGTACAATTCAAGAATGATCATGAGGCACTCAGAATTGAACTCAACACTTAAAATTTAAATATTGATTTCCAAAGTTATTGTCTGTTTGTACTAGTTGATGTGAGTCAACTTGGTACATGTTTGTGTAATTTATTACTATGTTTTGATGTTTAAAGAAATTTAATGTACAATTGATTCATATGATCAAAAGAGAAAAAATCAATAGAACTCACTTCATTTTTCCAAAGGACAAAGAATGAGAATCTATTTCATTTAAATAGATCCCTGCATTATGTTATCTGTATATCTTCACTTAGTGTTGGAATGATAATTGGTCTAGGAGTCTGACATAGTAGAACTTGTTTCTATCAATTCGATAAATTTCTAAATGATATATGTCAACAACATAATCCTTACAAGCTTATTAGATATTAGAGATTAGGGTGATAGAAGTTTTATAAATTTGTATTGTGTGAGTTTAGGACCATGTATCAGAGATAAAATCCTCCGGGAAGAAAACTAGATTG
>VDFB02360709.1:0-44062 GCA_007258455.2 Sequoia sempervirens | reverse complement strand
ATCTAGTCACGGTGAGACTCGAACACCTAACCCCCATATCAACATGGTGTTGCAACTGCCATTGCACTGCGGGGTGAACCAATGTAATTTATTTAATTGGTTAAAATGATAAAACATGAATTAATTAAATAATGTTGTATTATTCAATTAATAGGAGAAAGAGGGTTTCAAGACTTTATTAAATAAATGGAATTTATTTAATTAGTCAAAGATGACGAAAAAAGTGAATTAATTAAATAATGTCGTATTATTCAATTAATAGGGGAAATTGGAGTTTTTAATGCAATTGATGTGAAATGCAGTGATATTCAATAATGATGATGTCGATGATGTGAAAATTTCATTTAATATATGTGTGATAGGTGTTATAACCTATCAACTAAATATAAATATATTATTTAATTATCTTTACATTATTATTATTATTATTTTTGATAGATTTTATTAAAAACCATAAGAGAATTACAACTATCAATTACAGTCAATAAGCACTTGTAGCAAAAATTAGAAAGCTTTAGCAACCCCTACAACCCCTGAAGTGTTACCAACCCAGACAAAAAAACTACCTAGCAAAAACCACCACTAATCAACCTGACACCAATAAGCTATTTATTGATTTTCCTTTTGTCATGGGAATGGAGAATCATGTTAAAATCTCCATCGTTCTTCTTTTTTTCCTTTGAGCTTGTTGATGTGTTTTTTATGCACTTCTCAACACAGGCAATGCGTAGGTGCACTACCTCTCTTGAAAGACAATCTTCCACAATCAGATTGCAGAACACTACCCCAAGGTCTCTAATGTCAGGTCTTGACAGTGCTTGGAATATCTCAGTTGTTTGATGTGATTTGCTGGAATCACAAGACAGTCTTACAGATGAGTTACAAAGCATGGGAAGTTAGGTTTGCAAATGCAGTTTTAAAGTGCTGAAAGTGAATTAACAGTGGCTGTCCACTCAAAATAGAAAGCTGAAACTCATCAAGTTCATATGATTTAGCTTCATGGCGATGCTTTGGATCCTACTCTAACCAAGGATTAAAAGAAATAGCAAAAGGAGAAGGGTTAAGAAAGTTGTTCTAATCCTAAGCTACGAATGAACAGTAAAAATGGTGGCTGCTACAGTAGACAAACTCCCTAAACTGGGTTTTGCTTGGCCAAGAGAAACCCACAGTTGCACAAAACCAGTGCAATCTTCTAAGGACTGTAGATTTTCAAATTGCATATGCACATCATGCACATGCAATTGAATTAAGTTGCAGCATTGAAATCAAGAAGCCCATACTAACTTTACACAACAATTTGTCATCAACAAGTGCTAAAAGTATAAGCTGAAAGTTCATCAAATACCATAACAACAATTTCTATTATCACTTCCATTCAAGCATCTACAACTAAAACTACTATGGAAGTTGAATCATGCATACATAAAGAGAAAACTCAAAAGGAACACCCATAAATCATGTAATGCTGCTTTCTATTGCTACAAAATGTTTTTACATCAGTTCTTCAACCCTTACAAATGAGGGGCAAGCCCCTATTTATAGTTTTCCAAAGCCCAAATGAATGGCTAGGATCAATTTGCAATGAATGGCCCAGATTCAATTACATTAGGGTTTCACCTACCCCACAATATTCAACAATTTTAAAATACATCTTTGTCTTTTTTCTGTTTTGTCATCTAGTGCCCAGGTGCTGTAGCAATTTTGTCATTTAGTTGATTGCCCTTTTACTGTAGCTGAAATTGCTTGAAAGTTGCCTTCTTACTTGATGTGTTTGCAGTGCTCTTCCTTGAATCAAACGAGCCCGTCAACGATTGGCATCAATGGATTGGTTGCCCCTGATTCGGCCGGACAACTCTCTTATGCTTTCTTCAAGGCCACCTCCTTGCATTTTTGTCCTTGACTTTCTTGGCACAAGCCTTCTTCTAACGCCGACCCTGTTGGTGGGTGCTAGCGAGAGAGGCGATCATGAAATGAATGGTGAGAGGAGCTATGCGTATTCCTTGTTCACCTCATGGGTCCTCCCCTGACAGACCTAGTAAATAGGCTCCCTTGAATCCCTCGCGGTGGCTGAAGGCCGGCGTTTCATACACAAATCAAGGAAAATGTTATTCAAATCTTCGTAAAATCCTTGTTAGATCCATTCATGCATCATCAAAAGATCAGAATATTCATATTTGGAGCTCATTTGGACCATAAACATTAATCCGGGTTGTTGGGGCTCCATGGATGTTCCAAAACAGCCAAAGAGGGATGAAGCTCCAGAACCATCGAAACTTAACAGAATGTTGACGAAACTTTGCAATCTTAATTTAGGCAATTCACAACACATCCGCATCTTGCCCAAAAAGTTGGCCCCTAAAAGTCAAAATGTGGAAATCGGACCGAATAGGGTCATCCACGGATGTTTCCAAACAAATTAAAAGAGGGATGAAGCCCCGCAACCATCAACTTAACGTAAACGCTGGATCTAACCCTTGGCGCTCATGTAGGCACTACAAACACATCCCCAGATCTACCAAAAAATTTGGCCCTAAAGTAATTGTGGAACTCGGATCGGTGATGGGTCCACAGGATGTTTCCAAAATGTACCTAAAGAGGGACGGGTCTGAACCATCAAACTTTAACGTAAACGGGGCTGGATTTTAAACCTTTATGTACCAATTTAGGCAACTACAAACACATCCCAAATCCACCAAAAAGCTGGGTCCCAAAGTCAAAGGGTCAGAAATCGGACCGGATTGTGGGTCCATGGAATAAGTTTCCAAAATAGCCAAAGAGGAATCCGAGTCCCAAAACGGCTAATGAGGGGCCGGCCCGTGATACTCTGGTCGCCGGGTCTTACCTGACAACTAAAACGGCCAAAGAGGGATCTGGAAGTCCCTTAAACGGCCACCGAGGGGCCGGCTCCACGATGTTCAAAACGGCAAAAGAGGGATGAAGTCCCAAAAACAACCACGGAGGGGCCGGGCTCTGGAGGCCAGGCCGCTGGTGCTCCATAGATGTTCAAAATGGCCAAAGAGGGATGAAGTCCCGGAAACAACCACAGAGGGGCTAGGCTCTGGAGGCTGGACCGCCGGGGCTCCACGAATGTTGAAAATGGCCAAAGAGGGACAGAAGTCCCTAAAACGCCACGGCTGGCCTGGGTCTGGCTACTGGCCGCTACGGGTCTACTCTGGACAAGTTCAAAATGTAGCCCAAAGAGGGACCCGAGTCCCTAAACAAACCTTAAGCACAGAGGGCCAAGTCCGGAGCCGGGTCTACCTGGATAAATAGCTAAAGAGGGATTGGTCCCTGGAATGGCCACACGAGGGCCGGCCCTGAGTCGGGTCATGGGCTCCAGGCCAGATGCCCTAAAACAACCAAAGGGGGATGAAGCTTCGAAACCACCAAAACTTAACGGAACATTGACGAAACTTTGGCAGTTCATTTAGGCACCTCAAACACATCCTAGATCCACCAAAAAGTTGCCCCCAAAGTCAAAAATGTGGAAACCGGAGCGACGGAGGTCCACAGATGTTTCCAAACAGCCAAAGGAGAAGGGAATTCCGGAGGGAAAGTTTTGAAACCACCAAAACTTTATGGAACATTGACGAAACTTTGGCAATTCATTTAAGCAACCCAAACACATCCCACATCCACCAAAAAGTTGCCCCCAAAGTAAAAAAAATGTGGAAATCGGAGTGACGGGGGTCCACGAATGTTTCCAAACAACCAAAGAGGAAGGGAATTCCGGAGGGAAAGTTCCGAAACCACCGAAACTTTACAGAACATTGACGAAACTTTGGTAGTTCATTTAAGCAACCCAAACACATCCCAAATCCACCAAAAAGTTGTCCCCAAAGTCAAAAATGTGGAAATCGGAGTGACGGGCGTCCACAGATGTTTCCAAACAGCCAAAGAGGAAGGGAATTCCAGAGGGAAAGTTCCGAAACCACCGAAACTTTACGGAACATTGACGAAACTTTGGCAGTTCATTTAAGCAACCCAAACACATCCCAAATCCACCAAAAAGTTGCCCCCAAAGTCAAAAATGTGGAAAAAAGTGAATCGAGCGATCAAGAACCAAGTTTGCAAAAACAAGACAATGGGCAGAAAAGGGACGGGGACTTCATTTCTCTGAGGATTTCAATACCCTAAATAGGTGAATTTGGTAAGGGGAATTTGATTGTTTGAAGGCACATGACCAATTTGGGCTTGGAAAATGGGGCACGCGAAACAAGACAGGAGGAAAACAGCCTATCGGGAGCAAAAAAAGAAAAGGGGGTCCCTGCCTATGGCGGGGCGTGTGTGCAAAACATGCACAACAGAGCCTTGTGCTAGATCTCCTCCAAATCACCTTCCCAAGTTGACGTTCCCATTTCCTCCTTTGAAAGGCACTTATCTTCAGATGAAACCACGCTTAAGCACGCCGCCCTTCCACCCGACCTACCATTTGGAATGATATCGTACTGCTGCCTGACAGTCGAATCCACCACCGTCCCCTTGTCATGCTGTGGGGGATCATTAGATGCTGTAATATTTGGTTCCTTCTCTGGTGCATTACCAACCAACTCTTCTTTTTCCACGGAGTAATGATGGGGGGAAATCTCTTTCCACCAAGTTGCTTGGTTAACCCTCTTACACTGGGAGCATTGCTCAGCTAAGTGACCCGTGTTGAAATAGCTCCGACAACGGAACGACACCCCTTCATGATCAAGCAACTGTTTCCATTCTCGACTTGAATATTTCAAGAGAGCAACTAAATGGAGATTTTTTGTAATGTCCATTTCAACTAAAATGCGTGCATAAGTAGTACGCAGGAAATTAAGGGGGCCCTCATCAACATCCAAAAATTTCCCCAACATGTTGCCAATGGCTTCAAAACAAGATTAAAACCAAAAATGCAACGGGAGATTCGAGAGTCTTACCCAAAGCGGAACCATCCCAAACTATTCAGTATTGGGTTTGAAGTCTGGATGCCAGGGTTTAAGCATAATCAGAAATCTGTCCTCCCAACTCCATTGATAATCACACATCACCGTCTTCCTATCTTGTTCATTGTCAAAAACTACCACAAAAAACCCTTTCGCACTTGGGTATATTTGCACATCCCCCTCTAATATTGGATGCCATTTCTCCAAAATCCAATTGTGTAACTCTACAAGACCTGACGAGGTGCGTCGCCACAGACCTGAAGAGCTTATAGCCATTGGAGACCTCCTTCCTGCCACACCAAAAGAAACCCTAGCCGCCGCTGACGGGAGCGAGTGCAAAGAGGAAGCCATCGTTCAATTATCTTTATATTAATATTTATATGTATAAATATTAAATTAAATTATATTGTATTATATACAATATTTATATATTATATATTAATATAGATAATTAATATACTATATTATATTATTATATCAATTATCGTATTGGGGTTTTTAAGTTAAACGGATTCTTAAGCTCGGGACAAGATTTTTGCAGCCTTCTAAAAGAAAAGATTGGATGCGTGTTAAAATTCGTCTTCAGGCGGAGGTGAGGAAAGTTTCAACAGGCTGAAAGTTGTTTTTCCCCGAATACGTACGCATTCTCAGCCGCTACCAAAATATACGTGGTGGTGTGATAGAAACCCTAACCCTAATCCATACACAGCGTCTTCACATAAAGGAATCTTTACGTTCAAGGAAAGTAAGGGAAAGAAAGATGACATTTACCAGCCTGGTTCTTCAAAAACTATTAGCTACAAACGCACATCTGGGCCGCCGCGTAGCATCCCGGCATTCCGAAGTGTACGTCTACGGCTTCCGCAATGAAGTGGCCATTCTCGACTCAGACAAAACCCTCGTCTGCCTGCGTAATGCGCTTCACTTTCTGGGCTCCCTCTTTCGCGAAAATGGCCGCGTATTAATCGTCAACACAAATTCTTTATTCGACGAGATAACGGAACATACTGCCGCGAAACTAGGCAAAAACTGCCTGAACGACGCGCAGCTGATGAATTTATTGTCCTCTTCGACGAAAAGAAGGATTCGCTTGTCAAACACGAGGAAAGCAGGCGGTAGATCCATCATAGGAGGCGTGCCCGCACTGAGGCCAGATTGCGTGGTAGCGATGAATGCAGAGAGGGAGTCTTCCGCTATTATTGAAGCTGCGAGGAACAAGATTCCTGTGGTGTCGCTAATCGAGTCTGATATTTCCTTGGGATTGTATAAACGAATTACTTATCCTATTCCCGCCAACGATTCTGTACAGTTCGTCTATTTGTTTTGCAATTTGATCGCCAAAACTTGGTATGAAATCTCTGTTTTTAAATTGTTTTCGATTTTAACTGTAAAGCTTTTTTTCTTCGATCTGCTTTTACAGAATTCGTGTTTTCATC
Organism: Sequoia sempervirens; assembly: GCA_007258455.2. Taxonomy (NCBI): domain Eukaryota; kingdom Viridiplantae; phylum Streptophyta; class Pinopsida; order Cupressales; family Cupressaceae; genus Sequoia; species Sequoia sempervirens. The sequence continues at coordinate 37,713 of VDFB02360709.1, read as the reverse complement.
TATCACATTGAACGGGGGAGTAATGCATAGAGAATCATTACCATCTTGAATTTAAGCCTAACTTATGGTTTTGTTGAATAAATCTTAACACTCTCTGTTTTGTGTTTCTAGAAAAAATAAACTCTTTACTTCTAAATCTGTTTTTGATTTGAATTAATTTTCGGCTTATTTCCACTGTTGGGTTGTATTTTTCTTACTTCACGTTCACGCTCTTGCCTGGTCTGGAATGCCCCATCAAGTCAGTTATTTTGCTCTTTCTTCTATAACCTGCTATTCTCCACCGAGTTAGCTCGATCTGTAATTTTCTCATACATAACACGTTATCAGCTGTTCTGCGAGTTGAATCTGGGTCTTGTTAGAAAGATTGTGATACTTTTATTACTTGAACTTGGTCCCATTTGTAACCATCCATTGCCATCACTAGTTCTAGATAGCTTGCCTAACTAATTGCCAAAACCTTGTAAGCATTCCATTTTTTGTTAATAAGATTGATAACTATTTTTAATTAGCATTTGCGTTGCAGTAAATCAACTTCCACCTAGTGCTATACATAGCCTAAGCCTAACTATGGTTTTCTTCATGTATAATTGACATTGCGCACGATGCATGAAATGCTGTAAAATCAGGTATTTTATTTTAAGTTATGATTTTACCAAATTTTCTTAAGTTAATATTAATATTCTTTTCTCTTCGGTCTTTTGAAAGCTTTCTAGTGCAAAACATAGCGTTCATTTTTACTACTCACTTTGAACCGATGGATAATATTGTGTGTCGAAATATCCATAGTTGAAAACTAACTGTAAGTCTGTAACCCTTGTTTTCTTAATTTGTTTGAGTAAAACAGTCTAGTCCATTGTCCATGCTCTATGAAATGCCATTATATTTTGTCTATATGTTGTGTAATCCGGGTTACCTAAACCTTGTAAACTTTCTCGTCTCTGTTGAATTAAAAGGTAATATTGAAAGTTTTAGGCTACTGTGACATGATAAATCAAAATGTTTCTGGGATTGGTTTAAAACTTTAATGTATTAGAGTAGGCAATCCTTAAAAAATTATAGGATAAAACGAAAAACTATCTCTAAAAATTCTTTGGAGAGCTAACAAATCCATTGTTAGTTCATAGATTATATGTATGAAATAAGTGTATGTTTGCATATGTCTGTTCACGTGTTTCTTATTTCAGGCTGTAAGCTGTTTTTCTATCAAAATGCATCTTTGTATGTTATTTTTTGCCTTATTTGCTTTGCATTCTCTAATTGATTAATCTCTGTTTAACCAATGGAATTTAACATGCTGTTTTCTTTTTCCTTTTCTAGCAAATCAGCCCTCATTTGGTTTTACTTTAAGGTATTTTTTTTTATTTTTTATTGTTTTTTTGTTTTAATTTTAAAATCTGATTGTGTAAATTGTTTTGAAGCTGTGTGAGATGTCATAATCCCAGGTTCTCTGCCCATTGTATGTGATGTGTATTTATCTGAGATGACGCATGTTAACCCATTCTGAATGTGTTTTATTATGCAATTTATTTTGCCTGTTGATGTTTGTTTATGTGCCTTTGTATTCTGTTAATTATATGATAGCTGTAACTTTCAACATGTGTTTAAGCGATGATATTTAAATAAGCTCAGCTTTGTCTAAAACGCCTTTATTACTTGCTTTGGATTGCTGCAAATTTTTGTATATGAGTCAACTGTAGCTCAATGTGATATCTATATGTTTTAAATTTTTAATTATTCTGGGCAGATTAAATTCTGTATAATAAGCTGTATGAAGTTCCATAACTCTAGGCTCTTAATTCAATCGTGTATGTAATCTATTTTCGCCGACATGCATCTTATGTTAGACTATAATCTCACTGGGGTTTATCTGCATGACTTGGCTGTTAGTGCAAATGGATTATGATGAATGAAGTTCTTTATCCAACACTTGGACTGATTTGTAGGTGATGGATCTAAAAGCTTTATATCTGAATCCTCAGATATGTCAATGAATTTGGGGTACTTGTATCGGGAATCAACTCTAATTTTCAACTCTTATATCTATAATTTAATTATATTTCATTTTTGTGGGCATGTTTATTGTTTGTTTATGATGCACTATGAAGTACTTCAACTATTGTCAATGATGGGCATGTCTGTTAGGCTGAAAGTTCGATGGTGTTTATATTTATGCATCCATATGTATCTGCTAATGGGGCATGTGGATTCCGATGAATGATGTTATTTATTCAACTCTTGGACTGAGCTGTGGGTGATGGATCTAGATTCTGTCTGAATCCATGTATATGCTAGTGTTGGAAGGGTACTTTAGAGTTTAGATGGTTCATCAATTGAGGAAACAAAACATTATCTTAGGACACCTTCTTACACAGCCCCAATGCTGTGGATGTGAGATACTTGAATCTGATGATGAATGTGTTTTTCTCTTTTTCTCTTTTTTCTTTTCTGGTCATGATCTAATTTTTATGTGTGAATTCACAGATCCCAGTGATTAGGGTGCATAAAATATGTATGGTTCATCAAATGAGGAAATGAAACATTATCTTAGGACACCTTCTTACATAGCCTCAGTGCTGTGGATGAGAGATACTCGAATCTGATGATGAATGCTTTCCTATGATGAATTTTTCTTTTCAGGTTATGATATAACTGTATGTTGGAATTCACAGAAATACTAGTGTTTGTAGGGTGTGCTTATGGTTGGTTCATCAAATGAGGAAACAGAACATTATCTTAGGACACCTTCTTACACAGCCTCAAAGCTGTGGATGAGAGATACTTGAATCTGATGATGAATGTTTTCTTATGATGAATTTTTCTTTTCAGGTCAGAATCTTAACTTTATGTAGGAATTCATGGATATACTAGTGTTTGTAGGGTGCTTACAGATGGTTCATCAAATGAGGAAATGTAATACTATCTTAGGACACCTTCTTACACAGCCCCAAAGCTGTGGATGAGAGATACTTGAATCTGATGATGAATGCTTTCGTATGATGAATTTTTCTTTTCAGGTTACGATATAACTGTACGTTGGAATTCACAGATATGCTAGTGTTTGTAGGGTGTGTGCTTACGGTTGGTTCATCAAATGAGGAAACAGAACATTATCTTAGGACACCTTCTTACACAGCTTCAAAGCTGTGGATGAGAGATACTTGAATCTGATGATGAATGTTTTACTATGATGAATTTTTCTCTTAAGGTCAGAATCTTAACTTTATGTAGGAATTCATGGATATGCTAGTGATTGTTGGGTGCTTACAGATGGTTCATCAAATGAGGAAATGGAATACTATCTTAGGACACTTTCTTACACAGCCCCAAAGCTGTGGATGAGAGATACTTGAATCTGATGATGAACAATCTTTTTTTTTTTATGTTGAAATTTCTTTTCAGGTATAGATGTTACTGATAGCATTAAGATTGCAGGTTTCATGTACTTATTCTTCAATTTCTCGTCTCTTTATTTCAACCGTAGTTAGCATGTTTCAGTAGCTAGAGTGTTTCAATTGACTATTTTTTTTTAAAAGTGGAAGTCAGTTTCTTTGAGCCTCAAATGATCTTGTGTAGTGGCATTCTATATGTAATGTAAAATGTGTATCCTTTGAGGATGCTGTTTGTTATATTTTATGGTATAAATCAAAATCCTTTGGGGTATGATTTTTTAATGTTTTCATTTGTGTTTGGTCATTTGCCTTGTGGGGTAGTGTTATCCTTGGTAAATTGGTATTTTCTAATTTTTCTATTTAAGGGTAAATGATGGTATTTGTAAAAGCATAGTGTTGGCTAATGCAAACTGCAGATGAATTTAGAAATCGCTACTTCTGATATATGCTTTTATGTCTATAAAGTCCTTAGTATTTGAATCTTTTGGTTTGCTGTTATGTTGAGGGTTTTGCTGCTGATATGCTTTCAGACAGTGTCATCAAGTTTTATTGGCCATTTGGCTTTCCAGTTAATACAAGAAAGGCATTCGGTCATGTTAATTATTGAGGTGGAATAAGTAATTTTTCCAATCTAACTGGTTTATGTTGTAAGTTTGATAAAATATTATCTTGTGCCTTTGGTCCACAATTTTTAATTCCTAATTTTCTATCCCAAGATGCTATTAGATGTCCTTAATAATAATAATAATAATAATAACAATAATAATAACCTTGCAAGTAGTTTATGTTTTGAACTATTGTTATCTTTCCTTATTTCATCTATTGGTTATAAATAGAATGCTTTTTTCCTTTTGTCCCTCCTTTCTTGCCCCTCTTTTTTCATTCCCCTTGCCACTTCCCTGCCCCATCTTTTAAGTGTTAAATCTAGAATTCAAATCATAATTCTTTCCTCATCTTGATGGTGGAGCACCAAGTGATCCAAAACTTTGATACTAAGACACCCTTCATGCGTGGCAGCCATCAAGTTTGGTTACATCATTTTGTCCAATCTCATTTATTTGTGTGTAAGTTTTGATTAAATATTATTGCGTGCTTTCAAACCTAATTTTATTAGTTTTAAATATTTGTCAAATTCAGTAACCTGTATCATTCAAGGGCCATGACAATTGTTAAGGGTGACATACATTCTCCCCCTGCCGCAATCTCACCCCAATCTCACTGATTCAGGTCTTTGTTGTACCATAGTTGTTGGTACAAAATTTTCTTGTGTCTATATACGTCACATGTTTTTTAATTCCTAATTTTCTATGTCAAAATGTCAATTTTCTGTTTTTCCTGTTCTCTGTGTACAACAATTGTTGAGGTTGAATACATTACTTTGTCCTATCACCTATGTCATTGCAGAAATTACTAATTAGCTATGATACATTACTATCTTGTGCTCTCAGACCTTGTTTTTTAAGCCTTAAATTTCTATGTTAAGATTCCAATAGATGGTGAATTTTATGATCTCAAACTTTCAATGGTATAATTATAAATATAGGAAAAAAATCCATGTTAGAAAAATTTGTAGTCTTTTTAAATCGTGGAAATGTTGATACCCATTAGATGGGGAGCTTGCAGCTTTTATATTTTGGGATTTGAGGATTGATGGTTGTTTTGCAAGGCACATTTGTGTACTATTTATTAGGAATTAAATCACATATTTGTTTCAGTTGTCTGGTATTAGCAAAACTATTATTGCTTTGGTGGGTTGTGAAGCTTGTTGGGGTTCATTGGCCTCATTTGCCAATGCTTATTGTTTGTATTTTTTCTATTTAGATGTAATATTAGTCATCAACCTGTTTTCTTTGTAGTTTTTTTCTTTTTTTTAATATATTAAGTTTTTGTCAGATCATTGGTAATTTGATGGAACACCCATGCAGCTGGGAGTATGCCTGTGCCGAATTTGCTCTTTTGCCAACGAGTTCCAGTTCTGTACTTTAATGGTTCCAGTGTTTCTATCATTTATCTATAATGTTTCGTTATTTTTGCTAAACATCTGTGGGGCTGCAATGAATATATTTCCTTGCTTGAATTGCTTATTTATATCTTGCTGCTTCAAATGCGGATGTGTTTACTTACAACAATCTTAGAAACCATTGGCTAGCATCATCCAATCATTAGAGGGGTAATCATATGAATCGTTGGCACTTTATGTCTATGGAATCTTCTGTTTATGCTTTAACACCTTTGGTTGGGAGTCTTACATTTTTAGGTTTATCTGGTATTTTTGCTTTAGTGACAAAATAATGGTGAATATAGACATAGATTAGGGTAATGCCAATATATCTTAAGACAATATGCAAACTAGCAATATTAACGTACCAATCTGACTGGAATGATAAGACATTTGGACAGAGGTTGTTAGAGATTTAACTCATAGACTTTTGGTGTGTTACAATGTTGGCAAAACCTTAACTGGTGGTTTCAGACATACCTTGAGGCACTGTCAGAGTTACCTTGGCAGTATTGCATTACGTAGATGTGCTATTGCTGATTGCTTAGTTGTTTCTTTTGTGAAAATCTGCTTGATGTTCAATTATGCCTAACAGACAAAACTTTGAATAACGGCAATGTTTCTTTGGAATAACAAATTCTCAAAATAACCATTAAATTTTTTATTTTTATGGATCTTTTAGCTATCCATGCATAAAATTGTTGCTCTGATTTAGATCATGCAGTCCAAATTGTAATTGATATTTTGCATTTCCATTGTCCACAAATACTGTCTGATTATGCTCAGAAGTGTCCTCTAAAGAATTAGGTAATATAATGTGAAACTCGTGAGCAAATGTTTTTCACAAAATGGATTGGTAAACTTTGTAAACAAGTCAATTGAACTTATTTGGAATTTGTTGCTGTTATTTTTTGATTTGGAACTTTGTTGGGAAATTTTTTTTGGGAAAGCTTCATCAGCCACATGTAAAGTAAGATATTCAGAACATATGTTTTTACCAGATTTGTCATAACTGTTTTTGGCCTTGTTTGATAGCCTGAAAAGTATGATCCCTGCTTAGATAGATTACTTGCATTTTCTTTTCAACCCTTGCTATTTGGATGGGACTGCTCTGTAATGGTGTGTTGTTGGATTCAAGCTCAGGATAGTTTCTTTTTCAACTATAGAATAATTAAGCTCCATGCTCATGTGCTTTGTTTTTTGGTATGGAACGCTTGAGGTTTTGTGGTTTTGTAACTGCTTATAGTCAAACTCTTTTGTGATACCCCTCATGTTGTTGTTACTCTTATGGACAGATCTTGTACTTGGTTGTGTGGGTGATCAGTTCACCATTTTGGTTGTGCATGGATTTATGGTTTGGTTGTTTGGTTGCATTAGACTTTACATATGATGTTAGATGATACTTATTTATGGTGATTATGTTATATGACTTTTGTGGTGCTTTTAATAATATGTATACGTTGATGTTGCGAGTTTATGCTGTTATATTGTTTGGTGTGTTTATTTGTGAGTCTTGGTGAAAGGACAGAGTGACATCACTTGCTTGCAAGTGCCCTGTCATCCTGCGATTTCCTTTCACGGTGTGTTTTCTATGGAGATTTATATGTTTCACGACATTTGTTTTATGCAGGATGCAGGTACTAAGTCTCGATTCCACCTGCTTCGGCAGGACAGGGCGAGCATCAAAATAAACCCAATGGGATTGATGTTGAAAAAAGGAGTGGTTAGGAAAGAATTCCCGTCCCAAGTCCGTCTACTGTGAGTCCTTGGTTGTCTTTGTTTTTATTTGTCCTTGTTTGTAAATGTGTTCGTGTTGGTTAACAGTTTAGTTTGGGATTTAATAAATTTTTTATCAATTTTTAATTAAGTGTAATTTTATTAATATTGGGTATGTGTGATCAATTATTTATTTAATTGATGGAGTTTTTAAGTTAATTGTAGTTTAGTTAATTGAGTTATATTCTTTATTAAGGCAATAGTTTAAATTGAATAATTTGTACCGTGTTGATATTTTAAAAAAAAGTCTTATTGTTTTGTATTTTGGAGTTAATTAAATAGTTTATTAAGTAATAAGGTTAATAAAAGAAAATATAAATAAATAAAATAAAATATAAAAATAAAATAAAAATGCATAAAATTGTTTTTTTTTTAAAATAAAATTATTAAATTTTCTTTTACGGGAAGTAGTGGAAAATTAATGAGTTTGGTGGAGGATATGTTTCCCGGAAGAAAAACAGGCATGAAAAAACAGAAATTCTTCATGGGAAAGATTTGGCTGGGAAGAGTGGGGAAAGCTGGGTTTGTGAATTTTTGTGGGTTTCTATTGTTACTGGTGTGTGGATTTGGGATAAGCTGCAAGGCTCCAGAAGATTTCTTATTGGCTGGAGGAAGAGCTTCTGGGAGGAGTTTTAAAGCTGCAGGGTTTTGGTGCAACTCTTACTTCTACAGCCTACAGGAAACAGGTATTTCTCTGAATCTAATTTGTTTCCTTTGTAAATTAATATATATCTTCTTTGAAAAATTTAGAAAACCTTGTGTCTGGTTATTGCCGTTAAGGCTTGTGTTGCCTCTGTAAATTCTAGTTTTAACAAACAAAAGAAAAATTAAACCATAGTTGAACAGAGAAAACTTAGAATATATTTGTACAAGGAAAAATATGAATCAACACAGGAAAACTAGCAAAAACTTCTTAATCCATGTGGAAGTTGTAATGATTCAAGTTTGCTGTATTCTGTGTATTCTGTCACTGGAAAAAAAATTGCTATTTCCTCACTGTGGAATATTTATTTAAATGTAAACTGTGTTTTACAATTTACTGTCTTCTGTAAAAAAAATAATTATATATATATCTCCTGTACAGAGGAATTAAATTTTATAATGTTTATGTCTGTGAAATTTTTAAAATATATATTCATATATATAAAATCTGACGAACTTCCGTACTTCAGAAATTCGTCAGAATTTTATATAATATAATATATATTTATATTAGGTTTCTTTTTAAAAAGGTTAACAAATAAATTAATTTTTTTTAAAAAAATATATATTTATGTTTGATTGGTGGGTGGGGACGGTACCCGTACCCACCCCCCCTGCGCAGCCCATAAGGGCCGCGCACAGCAGTCCTTAGACTGCTGTACGCAGCCTTTGGGGGCTGCGTCCTCCCCTATGGGGAGGTACGCAGCCACTTGGGCTGCGGCTGCTATACTTTAACTTTATTGTTATTTTTTTTTTAATTAATATTTTTAAAATTTGTTTATTTCATTTTAATACGGATATTAGTATTTAAAATGATAATTTAAGAATTTAGAATTTGTTTAAATTAATATTAATTAATATATATACATTTATAAGATTAATTATATATATATATATATATATATATATGTGTGTGTTTTTTTTTTATAGAGAGGTATCTGTTTGATGAATATGTTATATAATTTATATATATATATATATTTTTAGATGAAATTAGAAAAGGAAATATTTATTAAATATTTCAATTAAATTTATTTAATTGTCTTCTTTTAGTGGAGTTAATTGAGGAAAGAGTAATGATTTGATTTTGTTATCGAGTTTGTTTAATTGGTTAAATTTTTCATATGAGATAGGGTTGTTGAATTTCCAGAGGTTGGGGAATTTGATATGTTTATTTTGAGTGATTTATTCCATTTTCGTGGCGAGTATAATTGTATGTTATATTGATTTGCGTCAATTCGTTGAATCATTGAGTCATTAGATTTTAGCGAGATGGTTTTTGCCTCGCAGATTTTTATCCTGTGTTTGGTGTACCTGAGAGAGTTCAAACCCCCATGTTTGTGGTATGTTAGGAAATTCTAGGGAGAGTGGCTCTATGTGGGCGCCGGCGCACAAAGGGGCTGTCAGGATAACCCACAGTAGAGTTAGTGTAAAAAGTGAAAACCTAACTAAATAATTAGGGGATGGGTAGTTAAACACTAAAAGAAGATAATAAATACCTCGCTCACCTGTTAGGGCTATCATAGACTAAAGGTGTTTGAGAAGGCCGTGGTTGGCAAAATCGTGATCTCGTTTCCACGAGTAATGCACGATTCCGCATGAGTCACCCTATGGGGCGGCGCCTTGAAATAGGCAGTCAGGATAACCATAGATGGAGGCGGCACCTCGTGTTAGGATGTCAGGATAATCCATGAAGGCCATGCGATGACACTCTCCTCTAGCGTTTCCCCTTAGTTATTTTATTTGAAAACCTCTGGAAGTAATTTCATTGTTTGATTTGTAGTTAAGTGTTGTCATGTTATGTAGTTGACTTATGATGTCACATTTCCTTTGTGTGTAAATTCTTTTCCATGTTTGGTGTTGAGTCATGTGTGTAACTGTTGACGTCTTGGTCGGGAATCCTTTCTTAACTACTCCTAGCACGGGGGTGGTCGGGTGGAACGTGCTTCGCACCCCGTTGGGTTTCCCATGCTACAGTCACACCATCAGTGCAGAGATTGTGGTGGCAGTTTGTACCAGATTTATGTACCATCTGATGTATACATTTATACTTTATTCATATCATGTAAATTGTATTGTAACTCGCCCATGTGTTGGGATAATGTATTTTGTAACTTGTATAATTGGTCACTGGTATTTAGATTGTATCTTGATGTATTAATATATCGCACTTTGTAATTTAAAACATTATTCACTGATGCAATTATAAATATATTTGATGTTGCTAAGTTGAGTAAGTTAGTTTCTCTTTGTTTCCATGCTTTATTGGTTATGTGATCTTGTATAGCGTATGTGGTTCATCATTATTTGATGCTTTGTGTTTATCACCTTTATATGAGAACACATATTCTTGGAATGAATGTTGGATATTAGTTAGGTTTGTTAATGAGTAGATAACGTAATGTCTCTACGTGTACCCCAAAGGACTTAGAAGTTTAACATGTATTATGTATTTGTAAGTATGTTAGTTGAAATTGATAACATAGTACCTTTACTTTATGTTTAAAAAAAAATTGTTGTGTAGATAGTTGTCCTTTGGGGTTTGCGCGTCGGGGTGTTACATCTTTCATGTGTAATTGTTTGTGTTTCTGTTGGTATTCTCTTTAGCAAGACAGCTTCTTGGCTGAGGTGCATTCTCTCACTTCAGGCACTTATAACTTACTATATTAATTCCAGTTACACTCACCTACAGTGACCATGTGAACTGATGGCCCTTTATGTCTGGATACACTTTTCATTGCTGATGATATAAAATTTTGCTGAATTGACTGAAGTTCATTTTCTATCACGGCATGACTTGATGAATCAGTTACACAACACTAGTCAGTTTCTCCGAACAGAGCATCTAGGAAAATTGTGCAATTGATTCATTAAGTCATGCTAGGAAACGTCCTGACTTGACATGTCAGAAAATGTTCTGACATGATGCTCCCTTGGCCATTCTGGAATCACAAAAGCACCCAAATTAGGGGATCTGTCCATGATTTTCAAAGACAAAGGGGATGGTGGAGGATGTACCACCCTTTACACTGAAATGTCTCATCTATCCTTCCACTGAAATGTCTCGTCTATGTAGTTGAGACCTTGGAGATACATCTGGGTGGATTTCCTATATTTTCTTCAATAAATGTGGATCCATTTTATTTACTTCAATATCCCATTATAGTGAATACAAGGTTATGTCGAACATTTTTGTGATATTTTTGAAATACAAATATATTCAAATTTGATTTTAACTGAATTGCATTGTTGCTGGTTGCATAGGTATTGCTCCTCGCAAAAATTGGAGCTCAGTCCTTCAGTTTCTGCAGTAGAAAGTTGAAATTTAATGTTGTGTTAATATCATATACGGGGACTGCAATCTCAAATTCTCACTATCAAAACATAATCACCGGTTTCCCGCTCCAGTTGGTTTTGTGGAATGCAGTCAGGAGCGCTTTTTGCAGTTATGCTGGATACGGGGCCTCATCAATTGTTTTAAATTATCTGTGATGGATTGAAGCTGCTTGAGAATCTGGAATGGTATAGGCATCAATGCCAGCATATCATACATGGGGGACTGCAATCTCAAATTATCACTATCAAGACATAATCACCAGTCTCCCGCTCCAGTTGGTTTTGTGGAACGTAGTCAGGAGAGCTAGTTATGCTGGATACGTGGGCCTCATCAATTGTTTTAAATTCTGTGATGGATTGAAGCTGCTTGAGAATCTGGAATGGTATAAGCATCAATGCCAGCAACTCAATGCATGGAGTTAAATGTCTCTCAGATTTTTTTTAACAGCACAGTAAATGTGGTTTGAATTTAACACGAGTTGCTTCTGTAATTGTGGAATTTGTACTTACGGAGCATAGAAACAAGTCCCTGGAGTATTCAAATACGAAGAAATCCTAGATATTTTTTATGTATCAAATTGTAAATTTCAAGGGTAATGGAATTTTTATATTTGTTTTGTGTCGAATTCCTATGTTTGAGACAGGTGGTGCTTAAAAGCACCTAGGACAACTGCTAGCGTGTAGAGGGAAGAATTAGAGCTTTCTCGATAACTGGCTTGTAGGCTCTTTCATCTCTTTCATTTTGCTGAACTATATTAATCACAAATGCCAAGTAGAATATTCAGTGAATGAAATTTAGCAATCAGATCTATGATGGAAGTGGCGATTGATTAATCCAGACTTAGTTTTTCGGTAGAACAACATATCTAACTGCTCGCTCAGGTCATTAGTGTAAATTGCAAAATTGCATTAGTGGAATGAAAAATAAAACCATAAACAACTGCATTTTGCCAAACATGTAATTGAGAATGGGCAATGTTGGCACTCAATTGTGCTGATTGACCTCCAAGCCTCCATGTAGCTTTGCCATGTGCCACTCAATCATGTCGATTGACCTCTAAGTCTCCATTTAACTGTGGCAGGTGCCACTCAAATGTGTCGATTAAATTCCAAGCCACCGGTTAACTGTGTCGAACCTAACTTGTATGCTAAGGAAGGGTGAACCAAGCCTTATGGCAAAAGAAGGCTGATGCTATTTCACTAATTGTAGGGTACTAGAGACACTCATCGAATTTGAGTCTGCGATTGACGTGATGATGTAATAGTTGTGGTGGAGTTGGAATTGGTGTGTACCCCACAATCTATGCAAACATGAGGTGATGTAAAAACAAACGAGTGAATCAGGTGTGGTCATAAAGTTGAAGTGATTTGGCCCCAACAATCTAAATATTCATAACTCATGTAAAATTGAGAAAATGTAATATGGATAATATGCCCATTAAATTGAGTCTCTACATACATTTAAGAGGAAGAGAGGATAAATATGTCACGTCCAATGTGTTAATAGAAATATGGCTTTAGTATAGTGGTGTAAATTATATTCTTTGTGCCACAAGAGAGGTGTCATAAAAGATATCAACATGTAGATGAATAATAAATACACGCTAGCACTTTAAGTGTGTATAACATATAAATGTTAATATATGTTCACCAAAGGGAGAATAAGAATTATGTCTTGAAAAGAATTTTTAATAGATGCCTTAAAGTGGGGAAGCCAAGCAATGTTGTGCGTGTTTTGACAAATGGTATAAGAGATAGAAAATAGAAGCACAACTAACAAGGCATAGGCAAAAGTTGAAAGCAAGTGTGCGAAAAATAAAAATCTTATCATAAAGGGGAAGAACAGCCATGGTTCAATCACAAAGGCAAAATGAAGAATAAAATTTAAATGAAGAATAAAAAAGAGAGGAAAGTTAGGTTCAATCACAAAAGGCAAAATGAAGAATAAAAAAGGAGAGGATAATTTAAATGAAGAATAAAAAAGGAGAGGATAATTTAAATCAAGAATATAAAAGAGAGGAAAGTTTGTTCAAACATGATTAGAAGTGTTTAAGGTGCTCATGTTGTTTTGTGTTAGCCTGAATTCATAAGGAAAAAAAAAGATATATAGAAACAAATGAGCAAAAGAAGTTAGGGAATAAGAAGAAAAAGACTAATGTCATATGTAGAAGAAAATTAAATAATCATCATATATAACGAGTGTATCCATCATCATCCATTATATTATCTTTTTTCTAATTATTAATTATAAAAGTTACTCAAACTAATCACACAAGAGTGTGATGTAGGGGCACCTAGATCAAGGCTAAAAACCTCTTGTAGTTATAAAATTGATGTCAAGGGTAGAAGTGCATGCATGGGCCCAAAAGGATGTCATGGCATAGAGGATGAACATAGGGTATAGAAATGGTAGAAGTGCATGCACCTAGATCAAGGCTAAAAACCTCTTGTAGTTATAAAATTGATGTCAAGGGTAGAAGTGCATGCATGGGCTCAAAAGGATGTCATGGTATAGAGGATCCACATAGGGTGTATAAATGGTCAAACGTAATAGGTACATAGGAGAAGAGGAGAAAGAAGAAAGCACATGAGTAGGGCACACGTTCAATACTTTGTGTATTTGGAGAAGTTTGCATGATAGGCACAAAAGAGAACACACAAAGAGAAAGCCCGAAATAGAGGGAGAAGAGTGCATATACTAGTGCACAAAAGTATTGTTGGAGGGTGTGTTTATGATACTTGTCGTATCAACACAATGTTGCAAGGGGCAACATGAGAACATGAAGCAAGGGAGTTACAAACTATTAGTGGCCTCAAGCCATGAGCCAACTAGAGGAGATAGTAATTGACAAAAACCCGATTGTCCTTGGGATCATGTCATTAGAGATGCACAATGAGGACAAGAATAAAGACAATGATGATAGGTAGTAGAAAATTGCAAAGCAATTATTGCAAGCTACAAAAGGATGAAGTGACTATGGAGTGGCTGGTCACTTAAATGAGCAAAAGATGAGACTTTTGAGTTCCTAGTAGTTATTTGAGTTGAGAGACAACAAAGAAAACAACTTTTAGGAGGCTTTGGAGGGTTATCCTTAGGTCTTCCTTGAAAGAATGAAGTTGGAAGGGAGGGGTGAAAGAATGAAGTTGGAAGGGAAGGGTGAGGCTTTTCTTGGGGGAACCTAGGCAACACAACAAAGGGGTAAAGTAAGGCCACTTGCATGTGCACTTATGTGTATATCTAGAGCCAATCGTATGGAAGGGGAAGGCTAATCATTGTAATGCAACTTCATTTTATTAATTAAATTAGGTGTTTCTTGTGTGCATTCCCTTTGTTTTCTAATGTGCATGGTGTGTGTTATTGGACTTCCCTTAGTTGGTACTCTCGACATCTTTTGCATCATATGATATCAAAACTTAGGTTATAACTTTAGGAGTAGATGATTTGAGGAAGGTGGACCACATAGGATCATGGGTGGAGATCTTGTAGTAGTGGTTTCATAGTAGAGACACTTGCTTATGATTGTGATGAAGGTTTGTAGTAGTGGGTGTTCAGGGTTGCAAGTAGTAGATAAATTTGAAAGTGAGAAGTTGTGGGAGTGGGGTATCTAGAGAGAGGTTTAGACAATGGACACATGAAGAAGCAAAGAAGGTTGCAAGATGGGTGAGGTATAGGCTTTGCGAGCATAGAAACATTTAGGTGGTGTTGTGAATCTATGGACCTCTCAACCTGTAGCAATTAGGTGATAGTGTTGGTACTACCTTTTCTCTTGCAAGGTGTTTGATAAGTGCGAGAATGTTAGGAAATTTGTCTCAACTTTGCATTCTAATATTTAGAACTCAAATATTACAATTTTTTTACATTATAGAATAGAGAAACTTAACTTATGAGTTATGAAGGTAATTTTTGGATAAAATAGCATCAATCCTTGGCTGTTTGTGTTGTGGACCTCTTCAAGCACTACAATTTTTTAAAAATGGGCTTAATTGACTTCTCAGATCAAAAGTTACAACCTTTAAAAGTTGGGCCTCCCACATTGGAAATGTAAGAACATCTATGAGCTATAAGAGGAAGTTACAATTATTGACCAATTTATTGCACATGTTATGACATGCCATAAACATCTTTGAGTGGAGATAATGGAGTCAAAATGGAGCACCCAAGTTGGTGAGTGAATTATAATGAACTTATAGGAGGTGAAAGGAATATGCTATTTTTAGCTTGTTCACTCATCTTGGGATTTGGGCATGGATTTTTAACTAGAAATTTGGGTGGCCACATTTTGCATGGTTTTTAGCTCATTGTTTCCTAATTACCATTTTATGCTTTCATGTATTGTTTCTCTTATTATTGGGTGCTTGAGATGGAGGTTTATAGGGTGAGTTATCTAACAAACAAATTGTTAAGAATTTTAAAATGATGTGAACTAGTGATTTTTGAGGTTGTGTAGAATTTGAATACATTTAAAAAAGATAAAAAATTCTCATTTTTTAAGTATTTCTAAATAAATTATTTTTTAATACTTTCTAGTATTTTTAATGAGATTATTTCATAATGCTTAATTTAAAAGAACAAGAAGATAAATTCATATTTTCTTAAACACGAATCATTAATATTGATATCTAGTGCATTGTTTATTATTAATTCAATTTAATTCAAATTAATCATAATTTAGAGAAATCGAATTATTTAAGTTACACCTACACATGTTTTTGTTGAAACAAGGACATCAAATAGAGTGCACACTCACAATTTTTTTAACCTTTTAATTTTTTTCATATGCATCAAGCAAATATCTTTATGTTTGCTAAAAAACCTATTTTTACTAGAGTTAAATAAAATATATTAAAAAAATACTTTTTAGAAACTAGCTTGGAGTGCTATGATCCTACAAAATCTCAAGTCATGGTGACTTTGTTTGATGGTCCAACCCTTGCTTCAAAGCAAACATTTCTTTTGAAAACTTTTTGAGCAGCATGAGGATAGCATCAAAAAGACTTTTGAATGAAGATAACTTATTCAAAGATCTCAAATAAAATATTTTGAACATAAAACATTTAAAAATAAAAAAAAAGGCCTTCATTTGAAGGTCATGATAACATCATCTTTGATAGAAGGTATTTCACTTGAAGGTATATGGTCATTCAAAGGTCTTTGGCAATTTTGGCACCTTGGACTCATTTTTTGCTATGTACCACAACTAGGACACTCTATTGTGGGATCACCTTGTTTGCCAACAATTTCTTATGTAATTAGAATTGAAGAAGTGGAGGAAGCTTCCTTTTGCTTAGATGAACCCTTAATCTTTTTCTTCCACATCTATTGTGAATATTCCTTTTTCTTCATTGGCTCTTTCAACCTTATCCTTGTGTAAGGGGGAAATCATGATCATGCGAAAGGATCAAATGGATGAAATGCCTCCACCGAAGACATTGAAGCAACTAAGAAGTTTACAAGGGAAGGTACAATCTATCAGGAGATTCATCGCACAACTGATAGACAAGTGTCACCCTTTTACCCATCTCCTACACAAAGACATCACATTCAAGTGGGATGGGAGATGTGACCAAGCATTCCAACAAGTCAAAGAGTACCTACTTACTCCTTCGGTCTTGATGCCGCCTATTCCAGACAAAGAAATGATACTCTATGTGTCTACGACACAAGCAACGTTGGGAACTCTCCTAGCACAACTAGATGATAATAACAAAGAAAGAGCAGTCTACTATGTCAGCCAAACACTGGTGGGTTATGAGTTGAACTACTAGCCCATAGAAAGAGCGTGTCTCTCGGTCGCATTTGCAACACATAAGCTAAGACACTATATCTTAAACATACAAGTAAAGTTGATTTCAAAGGTAGATCCACTAAAATACCTATTACCAAAAGCAACTCTAATTGGCAGAATTGCTAAATGGGTAATGATTCTAAGTGAATTTGATATAGAGTATGTAGATGGGAGCCATCAAAGGACATATCATAGTAGAACAACTAGTAGAGGCACTGATGGAAGATCACCAGCCTCTCATAGTAGACTTCCCAGATGAAAGTATATTGCAGAAAAAACAGACAAGCCATTGGACCCTATACTTTGACAGGTCCCACACTCAACATGGCTTTGGAGCAGGTATCCTATTTCTTACACCACAAGGAGATAGTATACCCAAGGCATACATAATTAATTAAATAATGTAATATTATTTAATTAATAGGGGAAATTAGGGTTTTTGATGTAATTGATGTCACATACAATGATATTAGGTGATAATGATGCCGATGATGAATCTCATTTAGTATGTGCGATATGTGTTAGGTCAATTTTACATGTCTACAATTCTTAACCTTGATAAGGTTCTATTTTTATAATTTGAGTTTTGTCCTAGTTTGATTTAACCTTGGTAAGGATCAATCAATTGGAGGTATGGGCCTATCAAATATTTGATGATACTCATATGAGGAATCCAACACATTATTATCACTTGATAGTTCTTTGGGAACATATACAACTCCAAAAGATCAAATTTGAAAATTTGTGAGTTCATAGTAATCTTTTTGTATAGGAGCGAATTTACACCCCCCTACAAATTCCCATTTTACACCCTCCACCTCAGAAAAATAAAATCCAACCAAGTAATTCCATGTCTTCATTCTGAACTCCATCCACTTGGCGCTTGTTTTTAGTGTCGGTGGGGGAATTTTTGTTAGGAACGCACACGGGATAGGCGGACATCTGCGTGGCGCATTGCCATCTTGACAAGATTCTTGCCTCTAGAATCTACAAAGGAATTACATTCTCCATTGGGGACGAAACGTAACACCCCTATGCCTTCTTGCGAATGTTTGAACAACTCTTCCCCTCCCAAGTGGCCTTCAAGTGGCTATCTTTCAATTCTCATTCCATCTTCACATTCTAAGATCTCCTTGGCAATTCTTTCATTCTAGTTTCACGTTTTTCTCCATACTCAAGCTACTTGCTGCACTACTAGCTTCACGATTCTAACAATCGCAACATCCTACACATCTACCACAAAAGTTGCAGCTTGGTGTCTTGCGAGATTGCTTTCGGTGTTGTTGCGGCTACATCAACTTTGCCATAGCTGTGGACTTGCTTTCCTCTCTCATTATCCTTGAGTGCCTTTGGTTGAGGGTGGTAATGCTTTTGTATTACTATTTTGTTGTTGGATTTGAGTAGCATAGTGTCTCTTGTAGTGCTTGGTTTCATTTCTGTTCTAGTATTATTTCCTTTATCATATTTCTATTTATCTCTCTATCTAGCTGTCTGTGGAGGTGGAAACACCAAAGTGGGGGTTTGACTGCGACAAACCCCTATACATCCCCAACATTTTTCCTCTCTTGACTATGTGTAGGTGCATGTTCATGTGGAGTTTGTTGGCGAACGGACTCTTTGTGAGTTGTATTCTCTCCTTTCTCATTCTTGTTGTCTCATAGTCATTTCTCTTGTCATTTCTATCATTTTGTCACTTTCCACTTTAGTCATCACTTTGAACTTCATTTGCTAAGCTATCAGTAGATTCCTAGTACTTTTACTGTGCTTTTGCACTTTCTATTCGTACGGATGCCAGCACACCTATGAGACACCAATGCGCTGTGCTGCCATCCCTAACCCGCGCTGCTATCCTTTGGCACAGAGCTGCTTGAGGTGCAATTTGGGTTCTAGAAGCCTGCTTGTTTAGCCCCATTAAAACTCTCGAGTTAGTAGAGTGACAAAAGCACTGAGAGTGCTCTTCATTCTCTATCCTTGACCTTAAACACTTGTCTGACTTGAGGTAGACTAGGGCAGCCTTCCGCTCTCGACTCTCCGTGACTTGGAGTCTTGGTGTGGTTGGTCCCCCTCCTCTACACTCTCCTTCACACCTTGTGCTCATTGTCATAGTCTACCTAGAAATCTTCAAGAATTAACTTGTGTTTGTAACCAACCCTACTTGTCTTTCCATGATTTTATTCTCTTCTTACATTTTTGCTCTCTTATCTTTCTTGCTTGCTTTGTGATGTTGTGGTGCTCATGTGTTGTCCCTTGCATGTGCGAAAAAATTACCACGGTTACATCTCATTATGTTTTGCGGGCCACAACATCACTTTTTGATTCTTGCTTCTCTCCTTAGGATGTCATGTGCCTTTGTGTTTGACACACACCATCCTAAGGGGGGGCTATCATGTTACTTCAATTTTCAGAAAATGCATTCGGTGGCCAACAAATCTTTTCTTGAAAATCTATTCAAAATATTTTCAAAAATCGCATTCCTCAATAAGGACCCCTAGAAGAATATTTTTCCTTCATCATGGGTTTGTAAAGAAAGAATTTGAAAAACTTTCCTCCAAGGAGGGAGCACCTTCTCTTGTGGGTGAAGTTCTAACCTTCCCCTTGTGAGGGGACCTTCCTTTCAAATTCCTTGATGAAGTGAACATCTTTCAAAAGGATTCCTTGATGTTGAATTGATTTATGAAAAAATACTCTTGTACTTTCAAACAAAATGTCCCTTGAGTGGACCCCTTTTACTTTTGAAGGGTTCCCGAGGGACCCCTTTGAAAACCCTTCAGCTTTTGATTGTCTGCTTGTCTGCCTGCATGGATGCTTTTTGATTTCTAACGTGTTTTTTTTGAGAATTAACATATTGCTTTGCAAGTGCACTTGTGAAGCCGCTTTCCAATTTGACTATGCGAAGTCCCCTTACACTGGGATTTCTTCAGGAGAGAGTACCTAAGGGAACCTTCTTTGCAAGTTTGAAGACCTATGAAGCACTTGCATCTTGCGAGATCTGTCCATTGTTGATCTAAGAGCCTTCGATGCACTTTGTTCGAACCTCCTCAGGAGAGAGTACCTGTGGATTTATTTGCCTGCCTTGCGCTTTCGAGATCGCTAGATTGCGATCTGCTTCCTCAATGGTTTAGGTATACATTTCTAAACTCTTTCAATCTACTTTACCGAACACTCATTGTCACTCATTCACTAAAGTGGGGGAAAAATGTATAGGAGCGAATTTGCACCCCCTTACAAATTCCCCTTTTACACCCTCCACCTTAGAAAAATTGAATTTGACCAAGTAATTCCACGTCTTCATTCCGAACTCCATCCACTTGGTGCTTGTTTTTAGTGTCGGTGGGGGAATTTCTGTCGGGGATGTGCACACGACACACAAACGTCTGCATGGTGCATTGTTGTTCTGATAAGATTCCTACCTTGGAATCTACAGAGGCATTGCGTTCTCCATTGAGGATGAAACGTAATGCCCCTATGCCTTCCTGCCGACCTTTGAATGGCTCTTTCCCTCCTAATTGGCCTTCAAATGGCTATCTTTTAATTTCTCATTCCATCTTCTTCACATTCTAAGATCTCCTTGGAAATTATTTCATTCTAGTTTCACGTTTTTTCCATACTCAAGCTACTTGCTGCACTACTAGCTTCATGATTTCAACAATCGTAACATCCTACACATCTACAATAGAAGCTGCAGCTTGGTGTCTTGTGAGACTGCTTTTGGCATTGTTGTAGCTACATCGACTCTGCCATAGCTGTGGACTTGCATTCCTTTCTCATTTTCCTTGAGTTCCTTTAGTTAAGGGTGGTAATGCTTTCGTATAACTATTTTGTTATTGGATTTGAGTAGCATAGTGTCTCTCGTAGTGCTTGGTTTCATTTCCATTCCAGTATTATTTCCTTTATCATATTTATATCTATCTCTCTATCTGACTATCCGTGGAGGTGGAAACACCAAAGCGAGGGTTTGACTACAACAAACCCCTATACAACCCCAACATTTTCCCTCTCTTGGTTGTGTGTAGGTATGTGTTTGTGTGGAGCTTTCTGGAAAACTAGACTCTTCGTGAGTTGTATTCTCTCTTTTCTCGTTCTTGTTGTCTCATAGTCATTTCTCTTGTTATTTCTATCATTCTGTCACTTTCCACTTTAGTCATCACTTTAAGCTTCATTTGCTAAGCTGTCAATAGATTCCTTGTACTTTTACTATACTTTTTCACTTTCTATCTGTACGAAAGCCAACACACTTGTGAGATGCCAACGCGCCACGCTGTCGTCCTTGACCTGCACTACTACCCTTTGGCAGAGAGTTGTCCGAGGCGCAGTTTGGGTTATAGAAGCCTGCTCGTTTAGCCTCATTAAAACTCTCGGGTTAGTAGAGTGACATAAGAATTGAGAGTGCTCTTCATTCTCTATCCTTGACCTTAAACACTTGTCCAAATTGAGGTAGACTAGGGTAGCCTTTCGCTCTTGGCTCTCCGTGACCTAGAGTCTTGGTGTGGTTGGTCCCCCTCTTGTACAATCTCCTTCACACCTTGTGCTCGTTGTCATAGTCTACCTAGAAATCTTCAAGAATTAAGTTGTGTTTGTAACCAACCCTACTTGTCTATCCATGATTTTATTTTTGAAGGGATGAAGTAGTATTTCAACCATCATTGTTTCAACACTTTTTGTAGTTGCATAGACTAGGCACATGTAATCTCTAATTAGTAGTGAGAATTGGATACCCAGTTTATGCTTTCTATCTTTTCAAACCTTAACTAGCCATTTTTTAGCTGTAATAAGATAAATTAGAAACCTAGAACCCAAGTTCCAAGTTCCTAGTCTGCCCCATCACTTGGACCCTGCATATAGATTTTTTAAAATCCCTTCAGGTATTGGACATCAGGCTACACCTAGAACATGGAACCCATATTCCAAGTTTGCATTCCAACTCCCAACCCACCTCCCGCTCATAATACATTTTCATAGTTTTCCATCATATGTCAAAAACCAATAGGGACTCATAACCTTATGTTCTAGGCCCTCAATTCCTCTCAGTCTTTGTCACCTGACCCTAATTAAATTTTTCATGAATGTACCACATGGTTCCAATTGGGCCTTAAGATTTGACAAGAACATAAAACCTAAGTTCCAAGTTCCAAGTCCCCCTTGTGGCTCACCTTCCACCTACTATAAGGGCCCTGCCATATGATTTCTGACTAGATACTAGGGCCCAATAGGAACTTGGAACCATGTTCTAGGTATCTATTTCAAACCAACTCCTAGACTCAACCATAGTAAGAAAATACTTATTTTTCTTGTGAAACAATCTAACACTTGGGATAATTAAAGATTCTCCTATAGGGTTTTGTAGGTTTAATACATGCTCTTTTAAATACCTTTCACCCCTAGAAGCTTGAGTAATAAATAAAATACACAAATATGGGAAACTCGTTAGGTTCTTTGATCCATGTACAAGATGAATGATAAGACTAAAAACCTTAACAAGATTTTGGTAACACTTAAGTGTGAGTTCTAAGGAGTCACTATGATCTCCAAGATCACTTCAACCATCCAAGATATCATAGAAACTAACCTAGGGTAAATTGACCTCAAGGAATTTCAAAACATGACATTTGGATATGGTGCTACCCCTAGATCTAAGATAATTTCCAACTCAAGATTTGCTCACATTGCCAGATTCTCAGCCTTCATTAAAAACTTGAAATTGATTATAGTATGTGCCTAGACTTATGATCTCAATACAAGGATGACAAGAGACCCTAATGAAAGTTTTGTCTTGGAAATTTCACTTGACATGATAAGACGTGTCTTATATCTTCCATTAAAGGTATTCTTGAAAACAATGTTAGAAGAGAAAGTCCAACTAGCATTTAAGCAAAATGAGGAACACAATATCAGGCACCCTAATAATTTTTGGTTGACAAAGGAAAGGAAAGCAATCACTAAGATCCCCAAGAATTTGACCAAAGTAGAATTTTAAGGGGAAATAAGTGAAAAAATTACTTTTCTAAATAGAGTGATGGACAAGCTAGAATATAGGTCATACCACACCTAGATGTACCTATTCATTTATATGATCTTGAAATATGCTAAATATTTCAATTGGGCCCATCTAAAAAGTGACAATCTGTATAAGTAGTTGACCACAGTTGTGAATACCAAAAGATTGAAAATAACATCATGTTAGTTACCTACTTGTTAGACAAGAAAAATTCCCATGATAACCATAAAAGGTACATTAAGAGGATCTAGGTAATAAAGAGTTTGGGAATATTATACCTAGCTTGAATTTAAAGAATCCCAAAAACACTTCAAGAGGGTTAATGATGATTTCCATTTCCCTATCATGAAGAAGTTGGTAGGAGATGATATAGTCATAATTACTTATGAGGAAAAATAGTTGATAGCTGGGTGGGGGCATTGGTTTATCCAATTCCCTAAGTATACATATATTAGAATTCAAGTTTCTCTAGGGCACCATTCTTGCTCCCAAGGTTTTGTAGCAACATGATTATTCTTCTTGGGTTTACTAGGAATATTTTGGAGATATGAAAGAAGTTGACAAAGAAGCATAAACCATGCGTACAATTTTATTTCATCCTAGATTACTATTCTTTCCCCTATATGGTATGTGTTAGAGCCTCTAAGGAGGAATTTTATTTTCTCAAATTAAGGTTGTACAATCTATGGGGATGATATGATTGTGATGGAAAAGCTAAGAAATTTTTTGGGGCTGAGTATAAACATAAAGAAACCATAGAGGATTTCTAGGCTGATTGCCATAATGACCATGATGTTAGGAGTTTTTGTAGGATGTCACTTAAACAAATGAAGGATATGAATTTTGGTGAGGATATCATTGATGAATTAACAATTGATGGGAATTTTTTAATCCAAATTATGATATATAAAATATAGATAGCATTCTCTTACCAATTGTCAATTGGGTGGTAGTAGAGAATAATGGTCTTAAGTTGATTAATAAGAAAGTAGTAAATTATGTTTTGGGTTGGTTGGACGCTATGAATTTAAAAATGAGCAAAGGGAAAGAGAAGAAAAGACATAAAAAGAGTGATCCACCCACTATTTACAAAAGAGCCAAGATCAAAACATCAGAGTAGATTGAGCAAAAAATAAAGAAAGAATCACCATTTTGTATTAAGTATAATTTTTTGTGTTTTTTTCTTTTGTCTAGTCTTGTTTAGGTTTTCTTTTCTTTCTTTTTTTTCCTCTCCCTTTTGTAAGTAAGGGTATTGATGTGTAAGCTAGTCCATATCAAAAGGTTGTTCTCAGTTGGGAATTTTCTATTAGTATTTTCAAGTACTTGATTAATCAATCACTTCAAATTTTTTGGTTCTTTCATTCATTTGGTGGAATGTATTTTAGGATTTGGTGTACTATAGAGGTTTAATGAGTCATTGAAAATATAACACACTTCACATTTTAATAAAATCCAAGCTAGTTGAGGTTAGGTCTTGTGGCCTTACTCCAAGCGAAAACTCCAAAGTTACATTTCTTTCATGATGACCATGGTGGTTCCCAATGTTCAAGCTTTATTTCTTGAGAATTGAGAAGTTTTGAAAAGTCATTTAAAATAAAATGAGTGTCTAAGAAAAAAGAAAGAGAAAAATGAAGGGAATATATGAATTTTTTTTCTTCTTCTATAACTCAATTTTTAGGTGATTTAAGTAATTTATACCAAGGCTACAAATGTTTGGATTGTAGTAGATATATGCTTAGATGGAAACAAAGGTAACTTTTTTGGGGCTATATATGTTTAGTTAGTATTAAATCTATGCCTAAGACATCACTACACATTTAAAATGTAACTTTACCTATGTAGCTTGGATAAGGTCCATTTCATTTTGGTCATAATTAAGATTTTGGAAGTGAATAAATCAATTGCACACACATAGATTTGAACCTCCACTTAAATCTCTATGGCTCTCCATTCCTTGATTATGTTCATAGTCGATGGATTGATCTTAAGAATGCAAACTAGGGATTCTAGGTATTTAAAGGGTGATGTGTTTCAAAATTCTTGGAGAGTTTCCTCAATTAATGTTTTTCTATGACTTGCATACACACCCCATAATTTTTCTTAAAAAAATTGGGGACTCCATTTATCTTTTTTTGCTCTTATGTCTTTTGTATTTTCATTCTATTTTGTTGTTAGGTTATTTTGTATGTCCTTTTCTTAGTATGTTTTGTCTCCTTTTGTGAAAATTTTGAGACTTTCAAAGTCCCCAAAATTCCTTTAATTCCTACCAAGTTGTGGGTCCAAAAAAGAACTTGGAACTAAGGTTCCAATTTTCTACTTCGACCCATGACTCGATC
Organism: Sequoia sempervirens; assembly: GCA_007258455.2. Classification (NCBI taxonomy): domain Eukaryota; kingdom Viridiplantae; phylum Streptophyta; class Pinopsida; order Cupressales; family Cupressaceae; genus Sequoia; species Sequoia sempervirens. Next base: position 12,394 of record VDFB02360709.1, on the reverse strand, counting down.
CCCAATCTCTTTCATGTTTGTTATGTCCACTTTAGGTGGAAAGCCTCGACATAAACTTATAACCTAGATTCCAAGTTCCTCATTTGACCCACAAAACATGACATGACATATACCCATATTGAGAATTTATGACTAACATTTGCAAAATCCCTATGAATATATTTATTCTTTTCTCCTTGCCATTTCATTTTCACCTATGTATTCAAGGATTTCTTGCACTCTTGTCTTCTTACCATCCTTGTGTGTTTTTGAGTGATTGGATTTGTGTATGATATTGTGAGTCTTTTTTCTCATGGATTTATTTGGGTGAATGTGGTGTTTTTCTTCTCCCTCACCATTGTGTTGTCTTGATCTTTACCTTTAGCTTTCACCTCAACCACCGTTGTCCAATATGGTTCCTTCATTGATTTATTTCCTATCTTTTCTCATTTTTTGTATTCCTTAGTGTTGGGTTGACTATTTGTTTTTTTTTAGTAATAGGGTTTTAACTATGGATGTTTAGTGCCTTGGGGTTTCCTTTATATAGTAGGGTTGTGAATATTTATTTTGCTTGCCTTTTCTATTTGTTCTTAGATTATTCTCTATAGGCATCAATATTCAGTAGATTACATTAGGATTTATAGCTTTTTCCTTGAATTGGTTTCATATGGTTTCAAACCCACAACCCCCAGAAATGATCCCTTTGAACCCCCACACCCCCAGAATTGATCCCTTTGAACCCCCACACATGCTACAATACATTTTACCTCCTCAAACCTTAAGCCCAAAGAGGAACCCCAAAATCAATTGCTAAAATTCATGATTCCTAGTGCTTTTTCCTCTTGCTCACACAACCATTTTCTATTACCCATCAAACCTCATGTTTGAATTGGGAATTAAGACTTAAAACCTCTAGTTCCAAGTTTATGTTTGAGTCTACCTTCCAAATCTTTCCTTACATTTGATTAGTCTTCTTTCCATTTTTTACTCCTTCACACCATTCCCTATTGGATGCTAGAACCCAATAAGAACTTGGAACATAGGTTCCAAGTTCCTAGTCCACCCCATCACCTAGCCCACACATACACATTTTTTTGAAATCCCTTCAAGTATCAAACACTAGGCTACACCTAGGACATGGAACCTATATTCCAAGTCCATATTTCGATCCATGATTTGCCTCACTCAATAATTTTTTTATCATTTCCTAGTGGATGCCATAACTCAATAGTGACTTGCAACCTTACATTTGAAGTCCCTGATTCCTCCCATTCTTCACCACCCGACCGTAATACAAAATTTCATGCATGCACTACATGGTTCCAATTTGGCCCCAAGACTTCACAAGAACCTAGAACCTAGGTTCCAAGTTCCAAGTTTTCCTCATGGGTTGCCTTCCACATACTATAGGGACCATGCCATTTTATTTACTGGAAAATATTAGGACCCAATAAGAACCTAGAACCAAGTTATAGGCTCCTATTATGACCTAACTCACAAATTTGATTAGAGGTAGAAAATATTTATTTTTATGGTGAAAAGATCTAACACTTAGGATCATTATAAATTCTCCTATAAGGTTTTATAGGCATAAAAATGACTTTTAAATTCCTATCACAACTAAAAGCCTCAATAATAAATAGAATTAAAAATATGAGAAATTCATTATGTTCTTTGATCCATGTACAAGATTATTGATAAGACCAAAAATATTGACAAGATTCTAGCCATAATGAAATACAAGTTCCAGGGACTCCCTAGGGTCTCCAAGATCACTTCAACCATCCAAGATACCACAAACACCAACTTGGGGCATATTGACCTCAGAGAATTCTATAAAATGAAATTTGGAGATGGTGTTATCCCTAGATCTAGGATAATTGCCAATTATACATTGGCTCACATTGTCAAATTCTTAGCCTCCATTCAATAACCTAAAATTGATTCTAGCCTATGCCTAGGCTTATGACCCCAATATGAGGATGAAAAGAGGCCCTCATGGAAGTATTGTCTTGGACATTTTTCTTGACAAGATAACACACATCTTATGTCTTCCATTCAAGGTAGTCTTGACAACAATAATAGAAAATAAATCCCAATCATTTGTGAAGAATGAGGAACACAATTTAAGGCACCTCAATAATTTTTGATTGACAAAGGAAAGGAAAGCCATCACCAAGATCCCAAAGAATTTGAATAGAGTATATTTTTAGAGGGATATAGGTGATATAATTAATTGTCTAAAAAAAGTGATGGGAAATCCAAAATCTAGGGCATACCTCACTTGGATGTATCTATTCATTTATATGATCTAGAAAGATGTTGAATATGTCAATTCGACCCAACTAGTAAGTGATAATCCAACATAAAGCAACCATAGAGGATTTCTATGCAAATTTACACAATGACCATGATGTTAGAATGAGTTTCTATAGAATGTTACTTAAACAAATGAAGGATATAAATTTTGTTGAGGATATCCCTAATGAATTAACATACGATGAAATTTTTTTCAATCCAACTTATGATCTCCAAAATGTAGATAGCATGCCCTTACTAATGGTCAACTAGATGGTAGTAGAGGATAATGATTTGAAGCTGATTAATCAAAAGGTAGTAAATTATGTTGGCAATTTGATTGCCATTGATATCAAAAGGGAGTTTATGGCCAGTCATGATGGTTATTGATGTCAAGTGGTCTCACTCTGAATGATGAATTTGAAGCTGCAGTGCAAACCTTGAAGTGTTGAGGAAGTTCGGGCTTCGGGCCTTGAGCTTACCTTATATTGCTTTCCAGAGAAGGAAAGAGTTAGAAAAATCAAGCCAAGTTTGATCGGACATTGGACTTCGGGATTGAGGCTTACCTGATACTACATGGTTTTAGATATCAGGCTTCGGTCATACTTCTTATCGAATTCCTTAGAAGAAATGAAGAAATATTGAGCTAAGTTCGAAAAGGTTCAGAATTCGGACTTTGGCCATACCTTGTATCAAATGCACAAAGGAAAAGGAGTTAGAAAGGTGAAGTTCGAAAGGATGTCAGTCTTTGAGCATCGAGTTATGCCTTAAATGAAAAGTGGAGTATGGAGTATGCAAGAAACCTGAACCTTGACCCTTGACCCCCAAAAAGGTTTCAGAGTTCGTGGGTTGGTAGAAAGGCTTACGCCTTACCGTAAAGTCTGGTAAGTAGTGCGAACTCCAACCCCTAAAATGGTTAAAGCTTCACGGGTCAAAGCTAAGGCTTACAACATCACTAAATACAAAGAGATGGAAGGGGTATGAAGGAACCCCGAACCTCAACTTCTGACATCTTAAAGGCATTTTAGAGTTTGGTGTTTCGGTGTTTTAGTGTGATGGTCTACGAATGGTATGAAGGTGGCAAAGGGTAAGGCCAATGGCCAAAAATCGAAAGCACATGACAGGTGGTAGAATCCCACCATTCTACAAGAAGGTTGGGTGGAATTGGGTTGACTGGTGTGAGAGTGTAGTATGATGACGTGTGTACTCATGTGATCCCAACAAAGAATTAAGGCGAATAAATAGAGAGTATTCGCTTAGCATAAATGAGAGTTTTTGACGACAAGTGTCATACAATTAGTTCATCGCTCAATCAATTCACATCACTGTTGTGAATTATTTCACACTAAGAAAGTTGTGATAAAGTGATATGAGAGCATAATATCGACATGTGTTCAAGGAAATAATTGGCAGTTCCTGATTGCATCACACATCTCCTTCACATCAAAAAAATGATGTTAAAGCCCTAAGCATAAAATAAATAGTCATAAGGAAGGTGATAGAGATCTACAACCCAGGTTTAAACCGATCAAATCAACAATTGGGTTTTAAATGCAATAACAATTGGTTGGTGATTGGTAGATCATGGCACGAGTTTCATGATCGATGGCTTGTAGATTGAATGAATGAGAAGGTTGAATAGAAAATGAAATAATCATTCTAGTAGCAATTCAATTGGTGATTGAAGGGAATAAACAACACCATTAATGCTTAGTTGACAAAGTAATCTGAAGGAGATCTGTTACAAATCAATCATGCATGATATATATCTAGGGTTTGCAGGTAGCTTAAAATAGAAAATACATCAAATCTGGAACAAGATTGAGCACATAGGAATATGAAATTAAATGCAGATCAAAACCTAAGATTGACATATGACAAAATTAACAATTGCATTGAATGATGATGGTGGTTATTTGGCTTGTTGGAGAAGCTAAGTGAGCAAAGTTCAATGACTTAGTGTTGTATGGCTAAGGTAGAGAAAAGTGAATTGTGAGAGGGTGTATCTGTGTGTTGCAGAACAAAGTGAAAGAGGTGCATTCTTAGGTTAAATCAGAACCAATATTTTTGCACATATGAAATTGTAATGTTGTAAGAGGTTGGTGCCTCAAAGAGATTGGGTTGGTGCTCAATCAGGTGTGCAGTGTACCTTGAGGTTGGTGCCTCAAAACATTGTCTTTGGTGTGCAGTGTACTAGGAGGTTGATGCCTCAAAATGTTGTCTTGGGTGTCAATGTACTTGTAAGTGGATGCTTACAAAACTTATGCAATATCTTTGATTGTGAGGTTGGATTTGAGTAGTAGACTTAAACAAGTTTTCTCATTGCGATTTTTCCCTTCTAGGGTTTTCCACGTATATCTGGTGTCTTCTTATGTGTGTGCTATTTTGCTTGATCTTTGATCTTTTCTAATGCTTTAATGTGTTAAAAATTTGTATACACTAATTCACCCCCCCTCTCAGTGTATAGTTGTTCTTTTAAAAAATTATTGATTGGGTTGGTTAGAGAATTATAATTCCACTTTTATCGAATATTTTTGATTAGTGGGTAAAACAGGTTTTGGAGGTACTTGAAACCATTTACAAGTAGGTTTTGAAAGGACCCGAAATCCTGTCAATAGAACACTACAAATAGATAAAACTTAGACAATCAACAACCCAACAACAACAACCACTAAAGGATATACTAGTCTACTCATGCTACGAAGATCAGGTTTTGAAGGGAACCTTAAACCATCTACAACTAGGTTTTTATAGGGACCTTGAACCATAACTACTCACAAACATCGTCTGAGTTAGCTAGGAAACAACACAACTTGTAACAACCATGCCACAACAACCATCCGCTCAAAATAGCCAACACTGAGCCAAGACAAAACAATGACCTTAATGATGTAGAACACCCACATCATCCAAAAATGATTTCTAGAGGAGATCACACAAAAAAGAGGGCAACAAGAGCTCCCTTTTAGAACTTTCAGTCCAACCAAACTCCCTACCTCAATAAGAGAGTTGAATGGAAAAATAAACATAGGATATCAAGAACCCCACTGAAACCCCTTCTAGCCCAGCAGACCAACTCAATCTCCACCTCTAAAGGAGAGATCCCCTCTACTGGAGAGGATGAGTTGAACACCCTTTCCACCAAATCCACAAATCTCTAGCAACCTCAAACTCCACCTTGGCTTCCACCTCAATAGGAACACTGAAAGAGGATACTAAAAAAGAGAGCTTCCCACCACGTCCACAACACCCATCTCCATCTCAATAAGAGAGGAATCCACCACAAAAGGAGCAGTATTCACCTCAATAGAAGAAATTGATTGTAGAACCCATAAGAAAGCCAACACTCTAGTTGAAAGGGAAAACACAATATCGTTTGGCAGCCCAAGCATCAGGAACTTCAAGAAGAACTTAGAATTCCTCTCAACCAACAACAAAAGGGTAGACTTAGCTCCCTTTAGCAACACAATTATTTGGGTCTTCAGGAAAAGTGTAAAAATATCCTAGCCAATAGCCAAATACCATAAATAGGGGCAACGACTGCTCCCATGTTCAAGTTTAGTGAGGAAACAACAAAGCTATCATCCTTTGAGAAACACCACCAAAAGCAAGAAACATTCTGCCAATGATAAATATTTTCCCCCTTTAACCTCAAAAACTTCACATTCCAAAAAGGGATCACAACAACTCTCTTAAAAAGCAAAAGCTCCTAGGTTATTAGAATAGATTATGAAAATAACCCAACAATCAGAAAAAAACCCTTAGCAGTGACCATAGAGGCACCATTTAACAACATCAGGCATAAACATGTATGCAGAAGAAATAAAGCAAGTCCCAACATCATCAAAAGCTTTACAAACCAATGGGGTTTAGTAACTTAACCAGACACCTCAGCTTGGAGGAACAAAAATCTCCCATCCCGTAAGTACAGGACACTACAATGCTAGAACCAAGGAAAAAACAACTCCACTGAGCACCAACGAGGAAGCCAAGAGTCACCAAATAAAGATATTCCACTAAGAAGATCATCCACGGGGTAGTAACCACCGAACTCCAAAAGCAAAAGCATCTAGAAGGATGCTCCAAAAAGAGAAAAACACAAGGGCCCCAAGCATAGCAGAAGCTGAGACCCAAACCCTTAGCAAAATAGGGAGAGGGTGGCACACCAACAAGGAGGGAGGAGAAATTAGTAAAAAAACCCATAAGACCCACACCTCACGCCTCTCCTCCAAACGCCAAACTCCACTAGCTCAACAACCACAAGGAATGAAGCCAAACTCCAGCTCCTAGATGTAGTAGCCCTGACCCGGGAGAAAACCGAAGAAGCAACAACTCCTCCAACAAAGAGAGCCACCCAAGACCACAAACATAACCACCCAACTCCTTGCAGTCGCCATCATCAACCTCAGACTCCGAATCCCCATCACCCGTATCCACAAAATTTAAATTTCAGCGCTCGCTCCTATTCCCTCTGGTCCGCGCACGCTCCATCCCTATAAAATGTGTTATACTTTTCTCTAATAATAGTTTAATAGTAACATATTTAATATAATAAATATTAGAGTTAAGATAATTTAAAATATTTAATGCTATCAAAGTAGATACAAATAATCAATGTAAACTATAAACATGTGATAATTTGACAAGAATTCTAAATTAAATAATTAACAAAGTAAATTGAATAATACATCCACATAATTCAATCAAATTAACATCAAAATAATATATAATATTTATAAAATAATTTAGTATCAAAGTTTCCAATACTTAATTGAATCAATGCACTTGGAATGGTCATTCTCACTAAGAAAATTTAAGTGGTCTTGGCCCTCCAAGCTATGACACATCCATGAGGAAACAATTCTTATTCAAAACTAGCACACATGCTTCCCAAGCATCAACATAGCATGCTCTAGAGTAATTAATCAACATGCATACAATATGCTCCAAAATTATTACTCAAAATGCACAACCCTAGCCAGGATAATCTCAAGTTTATATTATACCCCAAGTTGGACACACACTGTGTTCCCCTTCTCCCATGCCCATATCCCACCAAACCACTTTCTTCTTCCTTGAGTGATCTCCATTCTTTTTATAAGTTTCACATGATTTATTTATATAACCTTATAAGGGTGGTTACCAAAACCATCACACCTCTTCACAAGTTTCTTTTTAACAAGGGGACCGGGTGCAAGACGCCCCCCATATATAACCCCCACCGGGCTGTAAACTTTTACCATGACTGGCAAGCATGGTGGGATTGACACCAACTGTACCACGAGCGCCCGAGAATTGAACCCATGGTGGGTGCTCACAGGAACACTCCACCAACTGAGTTGGGACCGGGCGTTTCACAAAGTTTTATTAATTATTTAAATAAATAATTATTCCTCCCTTTTTAAAAGAGTTTTTTATAAATATCCTTTACTAATCGAAGGACTAAAATATCCTTTATTTTTTATCTCCCTTTTTAATTCTAGAGTGTTATTTCATACTTTCTCTTTTCTTGGGGAAAAAGTCACATAACATTCCCCTCCTATAAATTAACTACTGTCCTCAGTAGCACACGGTGCCTCTGCACCACAAATCAAAAAATACATAATCAATAATTGAAGATACTAACATTGAATTTTTTTATACTTCACATTGTTTATATTTTATTTTTACTTCATCTACATTCTTTTCTTCTTTTAATTCATAGATCTCTCTTTTTAATTTAATTTTAAATTCACAAGTAATTTCAATAAAATCATTATTTCAAATCAAAATTATGATGAGAACTATATATACATTTATTCTTATAAAATATATGATGAATCTACAATTGAAGAATTAATGTTATTCTATATGTTTAATCTCATATTCTCCAACTTTATTGATTTCATCTTATGTAACTCATTTTCATTAATAGATGTTTTAATTATTTACATGTAACTTAAAATTTACAATTTTTTTTTATCATGTCTTGATATAACATTTAATTAGTGAATGACGTACACATCCCATACTATTTAGTTTCTCATTATTGAATAACATATAATCTATATATTCAAAATATATTCTAAGATGATAATTGAATGCATTCTGAACTACATGAGTATCCTCTTTTCCTATAGGTCAAGTATAATTGAATTGAAAAAAGTACACAATTACCCTAAAAAATGTTTATATCTTTTCACATAATCTCTGAAACAATTTTTTGGGACAAATTTAAATCAAACAAGGATTCAAATATAAATTGGTTTATTGCTATCAACATAGTGTTTATAATTTCTACATAATGTCAAGGACTTATAGATAATAAATCAATGATAAAACATTCCAAAGATCTTAGCCCTATATAATAAAGAATATGTACAAGGTTATTGGATTGATCAAGTCCAATAACAAGGTACAATAAAATAAAAATATGGTAAGCTTGCTAGGTATATTAACAATAATAAAACAATAGTATCTACTATTATTGTTGATGGATAATTATTAGAACACTTTAATTTGTGTATAAATTTTTTACACTATTATCTAGTTCTTGTTTTAAAAGTTCAGCATGGTTCTATCCCCTTGTAAAAATTTAACATGTCTCATATTTGGACCTAAGACAAATTGTTTAATTTCACATCACGTAAAATTATTTTGTGACAACCAACTCATTTTAGCAATAGTGTCATATTATCTCAAGTTTAAAATGTGAAAATGAACTTCTAGGACCCATGAGTTATGGATTCACATTGAAACCTAGATTAGATTTAATAATAGCTATACATGTCATTTTTTGTAATAGTAGGCACATTATGACTACCCTATTTAGCTAATCAAATAACTTCACATAGATCAATTTATTAGGTCCCATTTTAACTATAGTTAATCATAACTAATTTTCAAATCCTTACATACATAAGAATTCTTATCATAAAACAATATATATAATTAAGTCAACATAAATTCATTAAATTCAAATAGGACCACGTCCATATTTTTGAAATTATACACACATCCAATGAAAAATAAATTTCATTAAATCAATTCTTAATCATGACATGTTACTAATTAGTTGGACTTTCACTTTGATCCACTCTACATGCATTATAAATATGAATATTTAGTTACCTCAAATTTTGTAGACTAAAAGCTCATAAGGGTGGAAGTATAACCCAAGTATTGAGTCATTTTTATTGGGAAGTTATCCTTCTATAGATTGAAACACTTATTTATTTCCATTACACCCATTTAGATGTCACCTTCTTAGAGCTTTGTGAATAATCCAAATCTTACATGAGTGAGTCGCCAAGGTTACCCTTATTTGTATATTAAAACATTTCAATACTCATGGGTGAAGGGTTTCAATTGTGATATCATGTTTATGCATTTGATTAGAGATCAAACACCTTGAAAATATTAGATGAAATAAACATATCAAAAGAGGTATCCAAGAGGTACTTTGGGAGTCTAACAAGCTACTAGGAGACCTCTAGGAAAATATAAAAAATTACAAAAACTTAAGGAAATGGTATAATTTTATTAGGAATCACGGAAGAATATTTGTATCATTAAAATTAATATTTAAATTACTTTCCAATACTAAAAAACATTGGCCACTCCAAATAGAAAAAAATGAGTTATATTGATTGAAATCTAGAAGCCTTAAAAATTCTTAGACAATGTTATTGGTTTTGTTCAAATACATATGCATATAGAAACATTTTAAAACCAATCTATGAACCTCATTATGTTCTTTGAACCCAAGTTATCTATATTAAATTTGAATGTACTAAGTGATTCAATACTTGGTCAACCTTGTAATTCTAATATGATTCTATATTTTTGCATTATTTCCTTTGAGGCATTTTGTCAAATACTTAGTGTGCCTTCTATTAAACTATCACCTAATATTTTTTCTACTTGGGAGACTAATAGTTGAATATTTTATGAAAGTTTTGTTACATTTTACCCACACATCCCACAACTAGGTTGGGGAATGTTAGCCCCATATTTGAATTAACCTAATTTTAAGTTGTGTCAAAATTGGTAAGGGTCATAACTTAGTTGACACAAGTGTGTTTAAACACCTCAGAGTCAAATCATTTGTCCATTCAAAAGTGTTGGTTTACCTATGTGGTCACACAAGGGATGTTCTTGATATCATCCAAGACATTGAGGCAATTTTTCATGTCAAAAAACCTTCTGGTGTAAGAGATTTTAAAGGTTTAAATTCTTGGTGGGTAGTTTACAAAAATAGTTAAAATATGAGTTTCGAGTACTCGGAGAAAAATAAATAAATGATGGCTTATTCTTTGGATTTGTTGTACACCATTTGAGTAAGTTTTCATGCAAAAATAATCTTCCAATTAAAAATTAAATTTTTTCAATTTTTCATGAGTCATGATTATTGATTTTTTAAGTTGGAACTTTAAATATCACGATTCCAGAATTTTTATGAGGTTAGAAAATTGTGTCGAACCCCAACAAGATTGTCACAACCTTAAGTGGTTATGACAACCACCCAAATTCCTAACATCAAATTTTCAAGCAAAAAGAAAAATGAAAATCCTGTTCATCGAAAGTATTATAAGATTCTTAAACCACCATCAGATCTTGACAAGGTTGTCACAATTTCGTCGGAACCTGACGTACCTTTCACAACCAGTGAAAAAATGTGATCTCTAAAAAGGCAAGTTTAATTTAGATCGTTAGCAATTTCTCATGGTTTGAAAAGTGGATTTGGGTGTCACCAAGAAGATTATTCTGTATTTCAATTTTAATGATAGATCAGCTCCATGTGTACAATCTCAAAATTTTCCACCATGCAGATATCAATTGAAGGTGTTATTGGTGAGGGATGTGTTATAATGAACTGTAAACTTCATCATTCTATTTTTAGGCTATGTTCTTGGATTTCAGTGGGCGCATTCATTGAGGTTGCCTTACTCATAGGTGCTATGGTACAAATGGTGAAATAATGTGGTTATTTGAATTTAATGCAAATGGAATTCATCAAATATTTGTTTGGTATTTTAAGGTTCATTTCAAATATGTTTTTGAAATAATAAATGTGATTTAAAGAATCAGTTATGGAAGTTGTTTTGTAATTTATTTTATAAAATTTTATAAACTCTCAAAATTCAAAAAGATTCAGTTACATAGACTGAAAGGTCACTCTTTTATTTATTATAAAAATTCGAAAGAGGAGGGGATTCAGTTTTTGGGGTTGGGAGTTGGACATTTCTAAAGGAGAGGATTGAGTTTCTCATTTTATACAAAGGAAAGAGTCTATGAGCTCTTCTATTAATTAATTAAATAAATAAAGAAAATAAGGTCAATCTATGAGTCAAATATGTTTCTTTGTGTTGTGGGTTCTTCTGTGGTTGAATCTCATGTATTTAACTACAATTGCTTTCCTTCATTTTGTATGTGCTCTTTATTCCTTTAAGGGATGAATCTATGTGTTCATCCTCTTTTCTATGTAGTTATCTTTCTTGTCTTTGTTTTAACTTATTTATTTTTCCTGCTTTTTGATTAAAAACATACCCATTAAAATTTTAATTTCATCATATGAGAGAGTTGTACCTCTAAAACTAAAAGGAAGACCACTAATCCAACAAAAAATTATTCAACTATTGGTTCATTTGTTGTTGTTCACTGGGTGATTCAGGGTCATTTCTAAAAGAAAATAATAGTGACAAATTTTCTTACCAAAAATGAATCAAGATTTGAGAATGGTAGTTTAAATAGTTATTTATATGAGGTAGATAACATATGTATTTATTACACATTATCTCAATGTAAGTTTTATGTTTTAAATAGCGATTCAAAATAAATATTGAGTACAAATATATTCAAATCACCATTAGATAAATTTTTAACCCTTGCAATGACAACAAGCTCTAATGTTAGCTGCATAAGGGGGAGGGTCTCCATTTGTATAAGTGATGCAGGAGCATCCAACGGTGTAGGGCAATTTTGCATCACCCAAAAAGCATTGTTTTCTTTACTTTCTTTAGTTGTTTTGAGTCCCATGATGACACTTAGGGGATATAAGACTGTTAGGCATAAAAAATAGCAAAAAATAGACACTTACTATTTTTAGTAAGTCAACCAAAACGGGCTCGTATGGATG
>VDFB02360706.1:0-14604 GCA_007258455.2 Sequoia sempervirens | reverse complement strand
CTCAAACTAATCCTATTGGATGGTGGACATGGTATTGCAAAGATACACCAAAGTTGAGGACATTCACTATTCTCCTTCTTTCACAAGTTGCTAGTTCCTATGTTGCATAGAGGAGTTAGTCCACATATAGCTTCATTCACTCTATCAAGAGGAATAGGTTGACCCCTAGATGTGCAGAGAAGTTGATAGTCGTGCATAGTGCTTTGCAACTCTAGGATCATCAAACTTCAAAGCATCGGCAGAATCCGGCTTTATAGTGGGATGTTGATCCAGAGGACACCACCCAGATTGATGAGGAGGAGACACAAGAGGGATTGGTTGAAGTTCCATTAGATGATCCGGCCCCTCATAGTGGCAATGACTCAAAGTCAAACTTCGATTTTGATACAATGTTGGGAGATACCAATTAGAGGCAACCTCATACTTTCTATCACTATGTTTTTGTGACTTTGTCATTTTGACATTTGTAGTGCAAACTTGTAGCCTTTAAGCATTTTGGTGTATATAGTATTACTAATTTTTAATTTTATATCATATGCACATTGACAATGAATTATGTAAGCAATTAAATATTAATCTGTTCAACTCTCATGTGAACTCTATTGTTGTGTTTTAAGGATTCTATGATTTTATGTCAATATAATGAATGCCTTATCATCGTTATCAATGTTATCATATGAATATTTGAAATTTCCCTATATTTTTAAAAAAATTCCATATTTTTTATATAGTCATCCCCTTTGTCGTCCCCTTTGAAGAGACCACAAGATGGTCAAGACCAAGAGATCAAAAGATAGTTGAGGATTGTAGGGAGAACAAAGGAGAAGATTATGAGAAGTACTTGAGGAAAATACAACTATACAATTCCCAAGTCAAATTCCTTCCCAAGAACGAAGTCAGAGTCAGAGCATAAGTCTAAGTTGGAGTGCAAGCCAAAATTGGAACCTTAGTTAGAAAATACAAACAATTTCTCCACAAGAAACCGTACAAGGAGTGGCAAGAGATAGCAAGACATCTACCCTTATCAAATGAAGCATGGACCGATCTCCCTTGTGCCATCTTTCTTCTTCACCAAAACCACAAAGGAAGCAACAGGACTTGAGCTAGATCTGATATGCCCCATTGTAACGACTTGTTCCTTGCGTTAAAAAAAAACTTTCCAATTCTCACTTTAAACATGTAAAGGTAACAAGTAACAAACATAATACAATAAAAATTTCCTTTCTTTATTGATAAACACGTACAAGTTACAATATGTTTCCTCATGAATTTCATTTTCATTGCAAATATAAATCAGAGTTAAAAAGTAATACAGTTACATACATAGCTCGAAGCTTTTGCAATAAATAGAAGTAAGAAGGTCCGTGGAGTCCGCCCTTTCAAATCTTGGTACATCGGGCCGCTTTTGTCGTGGATGGAGAAAACATCACTCTACGCTTTTCTCAACCACTGGACTTATAATGTGGTCCCCAAGATCATTTCCAGAAATGAACGCCCTCCTCTGAAAAAGAGATTGGTAGGGTATCCTTTAACGTGACATTACCAATCAGGCATAGTGTCAGTGGTCCTACACACAACTAGAACCTTTGCTATTTCACCAATCTCAAACTAGTAATTGATCACAAATGAACTCCATAGCAGTAGTCTCAACTATCTCAATTTCCCTCTAGGTGGATGTCGTACCTTTCACTACTTTGGCCAAAGTATTCTCATTCAATACTTCGAATGAAGGTCATCTATCATAAACACTACTCAGGGCCGATTTGACTTGAGGCTTCCTTACTCTACGCATAGGTTTTGTCCTTCGATGGGAGAATCCGTCATCCCAGACATCCTACAATCATATGCACCTACTAGAAATGAAAATAGTCTTCAAGTGTCTTGTATCAATCCTCCTAACTAGGAATTCTTTATCCTAGGAGTACTTAACTTGTCTCAGTTATCCTAATAACTTAAGCTAAAAGACTTTACTTGATTCTGCCATCATTTTGATCCTAGTAGATAATAAGTACATCTACGTATTCTCCATATATAGAGATCATACACAACATGCAATAACCATTCAAAATGCAAATAAATCCTTCCCTTTTATCTTTTTCCATTATTTCTCTTAAATGCAAGGTAAGTAAAGCTAATCCCTTAAGCTCCTTACACATAATTCCCCTTTTATGATAAATGAACTATTCCCTTAAGTTCTTTTCACATAAATCCTCTTTTATGCCTATCTAGTAAATGTTTTGCTTTATAGTTCTATTCTTTAAAAACTAAGTAAAACAAACACAAGATAATAGAAAACAGCTCTCAAATTGAAATTACAAAATGAAGAAAATCCATGCCTGTATTTAAAAGCTTCTCCTTTCAAAAATTGTTCTTCCAATCCCTCTTTGAATCGAGCTGCCAGAATCTCAATGATTTCTCACTCTATAACAACTCCCTATCAATCTAATCTTAAAAGTGTATTCTCCACTAATTCCTTATTCAACACAAATCTCACAATAGTATCACTCTCAGCTTAATTTGGGAAATTCACTGTTAATGGTAATTGCTGGTAAAGTCATTGTATTTTTCTACTCAGCAAAACAGAGTATGCAAACAGCTCAACGAAATAGAAATAAAAACTCAGAGAAGAAGCTAAACTCGGATTGCACAAGTGGTAGAAAATAAATGGTATGGCGTCTATATTTATAAGCCCGAAATGCAACCGTTTTCCACTAATGCAGGCATGTGAATTGACAACAAAGAGCCTAGAAATAGTCAAAATGATACCTGGCGGATTCTTAAACCCTAAGTCATCAAAAATGAAGGTGATTCGTCATTTTTTTTGAGCCAGCAAATCATGAATAATTCAACTCAGAAGATAAAACGCCACCTACAGGTTAATGCGCATTTCAACAGGTAAAGACAAGTAAAAATTAATGCTGAGACAAAGTCTCCCATCAATAGGCGTCCACCTTTCAAGCTGTAAGTGCCCCCCTTTCCCAGCTGCGTTTGAGAATTTCTTCCCATTATTCTTGCGTTTTTCCCTCATCCGCCATTTCACGGGAAATGCTTTCTTCAGTTTTTCCTTTAAAATTATATTTCGACTTTACACTATTTAATATTTCAAATATTTATCTCTCTTGGTATTTCGATTCCCCATAGTTCCCATAGTTTAAATAAATCTTGATTTCAAAAACCAAGCTATTATTTCCATGTATCGATTTCTTATTTGAATCAAATCAAATATTTCCAAAGTGATAACAGTTTTACCTACGGTAATGTAGAACTCATAAATTTATATAAAGTAATATATATACTTCCCAATATATATTTATATATATCTTTATTGTAAATTTATTTACTTAAATATATATATGCGTTTGTATATTTAAATATATTTACGAGTATACATATATATATTTCCAAGTAAAACTACAATACAAATATATATTTATATATTATTAAATATATATATATATATATTATTTACATATCTAAATATTTATACGTATACATATTTAATTATTAAATATATGTATACATGTTAGTATTTGTCTATGTAAATTCTTAGACAATATTAAATAATATAATTAATTTCTCTATTCACAGGCAATAGGTAACGTGGGTATGTATATATACGTATATCACAAGACGTAGTGTACACGTAAAAGTATGTATACCATGTCGACACGTACGTATGGGCATATCCGTCTGCCGAGCATACGTATGTGTTGACATGTATATACATAGGGATACGTGTACATTATATACATGTATTCGCATACTCACTTCACCTATTAACATATATCCATTCACGTTTTCCACATTAAGGTCAAAGCACAGTAAGTCAGACAAATGAGTAAACATATCTCCAAAAGCCTAAAGAAGTGAATTTCAGACTCCTAATGTCAATAAACAAGCCTATGGATGACTTACCTGTTGATGTGTTTTTCGTGACCGCACCAACGCAGAATAAAGTTGCCAACGGCTTCCCTATTCTCTCTTGATCAAAGTATTCAAGAGACGCTTGGTGATTGCAAGAAAGTTCGCGGCGTCTAACCCAAGGTCCTCGGAGCGAATATTAGCCCGCTTTGGTCAGATGTGATTTACCGGTATTTCAAGGGGACTTACAGACCAGTTCTGTAAATCCAGAGAAAAGCGGAATCTTCAAATGCCCGAAGATTTGTCTATGAAGGCCGGCTCCTATTCTAAATCAGAAGTACCTAATTGAAATGGGGTAGGGTTCGTAGAGTCTAAATCTATTCTAAGGTGCTGGATATGGAGCTCAACTTCAGGCAACAACCAAACTGCCGGTTTCTCAGATCGGATAGTCACCTGTGAGTTCTCGTATGCAATCTTCGGGAGGAGTATTTTGACTAAAGATGTTCAAACCTACTCACTCTGAGTTACAAAGATACTATCACAACGACGATACCACTATTCAAACTCAGGACAGCTAAGTGCTACATATTCCAGCTTGGACTACACAAGGTACATTCACTCATCAGCAAATACACTAGTATGGATAGACGGTTGCTGATCAAATAACACCTCACATTCCACAATTACTATCTTCTACTCTGTATGAAATGAAACTCATTCTACTTCTTAAGTCACTACTTGAACTGTATGACTTAAGAAACCTTTGCTAGCTGTACCTTCACAACAAAAGACGGTTCTACCATCAAATGAAAACTCTTTTATTGAGAGAGGTTCGGCAATAATTTTTTTACAAAGTTTCTGTAGGGAAAACTTTCCTCTTCTTCAAACCACCTAATAATCTCCATGCTAGGCTACTTCTAAGTTATCCTCTATTCCTAACTCCTCTACTCTAATCTTCTCTGCATCAACAATTTACTTCTACTGGAAGTTAACAAATGAGGGGGACTCCCCCTTTATATAGCTAGCCAAGTCCCAAAAGACGGCTAGGGTTACAATTGGTTGGATGGCCCAGATCGTGCCACCTCAGCCCTAAACATGATTTGCCCTAAAAACCGCCACAAAAGAGAGTGGGGTAATAAATGCGCCATAATGTCCACCATCATCCTTCTAGAAGATTCCATTTGTAGACGCGTTCACATTATTCTCGATCTTCTTCTTGGCGTTGTTCTTTGACTTCTTCCACTTGAGGGTCTTCATCTTTGTCACTTGAGTTATACTAAGTGCCAACACTTAGCCATTTTCTTGCAAATTTTCTCCCTTTGAGGTTGAAACTCATAACTTTATCTTCTTCCGAGGGTTGGAATATCATTGTGCTTCATCACTCTAAATCACTATCGCTTGATCTCGACGTTCCTCTTGCAAAACAAGCAAGGAGAAGAGAATTAGAACACTTCGTAATATAATCTTAACTCACTTACCTGATCCTCACGCTCCAACTTTCAAGCGTTCATCGCCAACTTTGTGTTCAAGTTCATGCCTTAGACAAACTTCATCTTTGAGAAATTCATTTCACCTGCTGGAGCCCTGATAACCTCGATTTTATTCATTTCTGGCTCAAGAAAACTATCTTCACGAAGGATTGAAGCAAATTCACCTAGGCAGTTTCTTTCAAATTCATCGCCTGGAGGATCTTACCTTGAAAACACATTTCCTTCATTTTTGCCTTAGAAAATTTTCAAATTTCCCTTAGGAAATTCATCAACCCGGTGCCCATTAAAATATCCATCCTAAAGGCCGCAGCGAAGCATGGAAGGCTTTAAGATCAACTCCTCATTGATAATCTTCAATACCCAGAAGAAAATTTTCTCCAAAACGCATCGAACCCATGGGTACCCAACAAACGGTTTCATTTGATTTTCTTGAATTTTGAACCTTAGAAAATATTCTTTCATCAAATTTATTCTCGTTCTTCGATCCCCTCTGAGAATTTTGCTCTGACTTGGAAAATTTTTATTGACCCTGTGCAGCTGGCATTTTCTGACTTCATCTCCAACAAATTTGCTCGTGCCTCAGAAAGAAGATTTTATCACTTCATCAGACTTAGGCGTTTTTCCCAAGGAAGAAAATATTTGTGCCTTAGAAAATTTTCAAATCATCTTGCACTTTGAAAATTTTCCTTAGAAAATTTTGGTCGTTCGCCAGCGAGAAGAACATCAACTTCACTTAGAGAATTTTATTCACAATTTATTTCTCATTCACCATTTGCATTTTTCTCCACACTAGAAAAAATATCATCACGCCTAGGAAAACATCTTCAACACCTTGCAATATTTCTCACACATATCAACTTGGGCGCATATCACTTTGAAGAGGGGATTTTGAAAAAAAAATCATGCCTTAGCATATTATCTTCGCCCAATATCTTGTCTTCACACTCACTCGCCTTAGGGAAATTCTCCAACATCCATCACCTTATACATATCACCTTTGGCGCATTTTGCATGTGATGAGGGATAACGCCTTGCATTTACCAAGCATTGACCACACCTTGAGGCATTTTTAACCACGTTTCACCTCATTTACCAGTTTCATTTACTTTTATCATCCTAACTTGAGCGCATTTAGGCATGCAAGGAGGATGGGCGCAAATTTGAGGTGGTGGGGAATAAAATATGTTGACCCATTGACTTTCATTCATCCTTGGGCGCATTTCAGCCTAGCTGGAGGACGAATTTCCTACTTGGAAAATTCTCATGCATGTTATGCTTGAAGTGGGCGCATTTTACTATGTGTGAAGGATGAGCATCTTTGACCCTTTTGACTCCTTAGCTGCATGGGCGCATTTTGGAGGTTATGAAGCACATGCAACGCCACCTTGCCTTCCTTATTTTGTCTTTACTTGCCATGCCTTGGGCGCATTTCCACTTAGGAGGAGGATGAAAACGTTTGACTTCTTTTGACCTATTGCAATTTGGGCGCATTTCTTGACTTGAGGAGGATAAAAGATGTTGACCGGTTGACTTTCATTCATCCTTGGGTGCATTTTGCCCCTACTGCAGGATGAAGCTTGTGCCTTAGAATTTTTTAAACTCTCTCCATTCTCCTTGGGGCGCATTTCAAGGCATGAGCAGGATAGAAAACTTTGACCTTCCTTGACTTTCTGGCTAGATGGGCGCATTTCACAGGGGGTGGAGGATGAAGTTTATACTTAGAACTTTTTTATGCTACCAATCTCCCTTGGGCGCATTTTGCAGTGGCAAGAGGATGAGACTACGTTGGAAATTTTTCAAACACCTTGAAGACAAATTGGGCGCATTTTGAGGTACCTGCAGGATGAGACTCAGACTTAGACGTTTTTTTTTTTTACCTTCCTCTGCCAGCGCTCATGCCCCTGCTATTTATAGTAAGCCCTCTGAATTTTGCCTCTCTGAAGCTCGGAACGTCCTGAAATTTTGCACCCTGCATCCTCATAACCTTGTTAACTTGTCGACACTGCCACTTTTAGTCACCTTGCTATTTTTAGCCCATTTTCGGAGGTAGTTTACTATAAATAGCAACCTCTTGTTTCTGATAGCTCCACTGCTCTGATCGACTTGAAATTTGAATGAGGCGCTTCTCACCACGTGACCTTACTGCTGACACTGACGCATGCAGTTGATTTACTATTTTTAGCCAGTTTCCAAATTGACTTACTATAAATAGTAAGTGCCCCGTTTGACTCGAAATTTTACCAGCAGATAGCCTGAAGGGCGCTGATCGCGGTGGTTTACACCGGTTTTCGAGAATCTTGACTTTTTACGCCTATTTTTAGGCTCTGAAGCTGGAAACCCCAATTTGCTTTGCATGATTAAACAACTCCCCCGTTTATTCTCGCTTTCTTACACCGCGACAAATTGAATCTGAATCACAGAAGCTACCGGATATTAATAAGTTCTTATCGCGAGAGAATTCTATTTTGTATGTCACACTATCAAGCTCGAAAACCCATCAGAACTATCCGATATAAAGAAACCCCGAGTATGCAAACCCTAAAATAGCCCTCAAGGCTTCAATTTTTGAAAGTGGCCTGCCTGCCTTGTATGTTGCACATCGCTAAGGTCTTGAAACCTGCATGAATATGCCAACATGCAAGCAGAAAACTCTGCATTTTACCTCAAATTCGTCCTGCATGGTGGATCGCTAAAAATAGTAAGTTGTCTGTTTTCGCTCAAATTTTGCACGCAAGTAGCCTGATGTGCTCTGAATGCCGTGTGACTGTCGGAATCTCAAAATAGCTGACGGATTGCATGTAATTGTGCACTTACTAAAAATAGTGAGTACCTTAAATCAATGTAACCTATTTCAGAGTCTGGAAAACAATCAAGCAACAACTTTAGTTTCAATTCCTAATTTATCACTCCATTTGACTTGGACCTGGACTAAACGACGAACCTCTAATTTTCTACTCTAGCCACCCTAATGCTACCTAATGACTAAGCGAATCCCGTGAAACATGTATGAGAAAAAGAGAGACAACGACAAAAAATGTTCATAAAAACGCTTAAATAGGGGGTCCCATTTGCAATGTGGGGCACAAAACGGCCACAAAATATTACTCCTATCTCTACAAACCTGGCTTTTACTCAATCTATAGTATGTGTGTGTATGCTCAATTTGGTAATTGTTACTGTTTACCCGACCAAGTTCCTCCCCGAATGATGTCTCTCCTCTGTCCGGAGGAACAATCTTCATACCTACACATCATGACATGACATCGGCAGTCATATGCTCATAACAAGGTAAAAACATCTCACAAGTTAGAATAACATTATTCCATAATTGTATGCAACATTTAATCAAGACTAAATCATTTAGAAGTAACAATCAAATGAAACCATCATTTAAACAGGACTCATTCCTTTAATAACGAGATCAACCATGTTTTATTCATCATCAAGATTCAAGCATTACAATCAATTGCCCTATGCAATAGTAGCTATAAAATCGGTATGTAACACCCATTTCCAACAATTCCATAATGGCCTTTTCAATTTCCTCCTTATGTCTCCTAGAGTGACAATAGGGAGTAGAGATGATAGGCTTACCATGCTCCTCCAACTCAATGGCATGCTCAAAGCCTCCATCTAGAAAAATCCCTAGACGAATGTTTCTAAATAATTTATTGTGCTTGTCCAAGATTGAAATATCCCACCCCTAATAGGATATTTGCTTTCTAATTTCTGCTTTTTCAGTTTGTTTTTGGTTTTCTGGTTTTTTTATTTTTTGAAGAATTTGCGAGAAAATGCATAAAATTGCAAAATAAAGAAATGTTGAAGCACAATTATGATATTATATCATTTCAGATTTATTAATGCTTGAAAATTACATTGAAAGCATACCCACATGACAACTTCTGATCTTGAAAACTCTGTAAAACCCTGATAGATGATCTTCAGGAAACTGATGAAGCTCTGTAATAACCTCTAAATAAGATTATCTCTCATAATGCCCTTGGGTGATCTTCCACACCTGTAAACATTGTTCTCTCTGAGGGATTTCATCCTCAAGAAAGCCTGAATCTTCAAATTACCAGCAAAACCTTGTTGAAGCTCTTCTCCACATTTCTCCAAACAAGAATAATAATCTAGAATTCGGAAAATGAACTTCAAATGCCCTTTTATAATATTCAATTTGCATTTGACTTCCATCTCATTTAATTTACTTTAATTTCATTTACTTTTCCCTCCATTTTGGTGCACAACTTAATAATATAAAGTGTACTTTAATAATCACTTATATCTCCCTTTTTAAAATGACACTTAACTTATATTATAATGTGCACATTAAAATCACTTATATCCTTTAACATAAAAGTCCCCTTTTAATATGTTTTAAGAATGCACTTTATTATTCGACATTATTAATACTAAATGCACAGGACCAATATTACCAATATAACTCTAGGATATAATTTTGCCACCATGCCAGATATAGACACTCTACCAGCTGACCATACCAATGACTTACTATAAAAAGTATGCATCAAAGTCTCTTGAATGGCCTCCAAAAGGCACACCACAAATAAACTAGGATGAAGAGCTAAAGAATACTGAAATAAGCACCAAAGGGTCTACTAAAGAGCCAAAGATTACCCTCAAAAGGGTCCCCTAAACACCCTGTTCACCTATGGGGACCAATTGGTAGACTAACCACTACATCTGACCACTGCCTAGGAAAAGGGGACATTACAGTCCGCGCTCCCCAAGATTGCTTGTCCCCAAGCAATCCTCACCTGAATACTCTATCCTATCATTTGAATGCTAGGATCCCAAATAAATCTATAGAATGCCCAACTACATATCCACCACATCTGTTGGGTAGAGATTAAACCACGCTCAGCATCACTGTGAACAACTACCTCAATGTAGAGCAATCTACCAAATAAAAGAATCCCTAGATTCCATAACCAAAATGGAAGTCTGCCATACACATCACCCGCTAACTTCCACTGCACTACACTAATATAATCTTCACCATGCTGAGAGTGGTGAAGCAACACATCAAAATCCAACCGAACTAATGTGCCAAACCTATTACCTGGATCCCAACACACTAGAACCTCACATCCATCGAACATGAGGAGATGGAAGTAACTCGAAGTGCCAGCATCATAACACCTCTCCCCAACCTCAGCTAACCTCCCATGGATGTGATGACTATCCCTCATAGGTGCCAAAAGAAGTGTAACCACTCCTCTTAGGTTGTTGATATGGGACAGATCAACACCCTTAGGACTGTAAGATTGACATATGGGAAAGCAAATGATACCACCAGGTTCATAGGCTAATGAAGTATCACCTCTATGTTGCTCACCCACGACAAGGAGATGATGCAACTCTCCTCCAAGCTCAAGTATAGCTGTTGTCCTCCAAAAATTATAAATAAAATCCTCATCCAAATAAATAGAACAGCCATCCCTTACCAACTTATGGAGTAGAACTCCACCACTGCAAATTGGACTAGCAATGCCATCATGCTCACTAAAACCACAACTTCCCTGTAGCCATGCCTCCAATGGAAGTTTTTGAAACCAGGAAGTTGTAAACTCTACCAAGGACACATCTGCATGATGAGAATTTGATCCCTAACCCTATAGATAATTTTCTAAAAGTAACAGAGTCGAATACCTGCAGTTTTTGGTTCCATCTTCTAGAGATGGAAGCACTCCATTCCACAACGGATGATATGAATCCTGAGCCAAGCCACACCTCCGCACCATCAAATCATATGTGTGTGGACTAAAAGAGAAGTGATGAGCACTCCTTACTATGCAGTCAAGATGGAATGCTCCTACCTACGCCAATGATTGACCAGCATAGTCATCAGGAACGCTCGCTTCGTCACTCTCATCACCCGAATCAAGAGGTGGCTCACGTCTCCGATTTTGAAGGGTTGATTGGGTAGATGCTCTGCAAGTCCTCTTTGCGAACCCAATAGCAAAGTCCCTATCTGATAGCAACTGGAGGTATTCTGACTTAATTCCCTCTAAGGCACACACGATAGTCTGCAGACTAGATATGGAAGTACCAACTACTACCCCTGTCTGCCTTTCCTCCAATTGTGCTAACCACAGGAGGTATCCCACAAACTTGTGTGTGCTGTCGAAACGAGATAAGGTTTGGACAACCCTATCCTCAATGACAATCAATTGTTCCTTGAGTCTCGATGACTCATTAGGCTCAAGCCTACCATCCACCTCAACCAATGCATTACCTAATCTTCTGGCAGATCTAGGAGACATGCTCCCACTAGTAGACGCCTTGCAATCCTCATGCAAATAAGATGGGACAATGTGATGATTCAACACGCTAGTCACACAAGACTCTGCCTCCTCAGCACAAGACTCGCCAATAGAAATCTCTACTCCACCAATGTAGAGACTAGTAACCCTGTCACGTGTGGATGCATGCACCTCATTGCTAGCTGGTCCACACAATGTATGCATCTCTACCTCTGTCATGTTTGTATCTTGGGCCCTCAACCCATAAGTACTGTTGTACCCAAACCAAATTTTTTGCTTCATCAAGGCATTTTGCATTAAAAAGTCTAAACTTTGTTAAAATGTTGTAAAACACAGCTTTGGGCAATATCAAGCATGGAGTAATTTTTCAGTCAAAGTCATTTTTATTGATCAGAACCGAAGCAGAGACTCAGATAAAAGCTTTTCATGATGGAGGAGCATCTCACGACGACATTTCATGGTGCATACGGTCATTTCAGTGATCGAAACAGAGTTTTCAGTGATCAAATCATGGAGATTTCTCAGAGGAAAATGACAAAAGCGCAAGTATAGCCCAGGGGTGCCCAACTTGTTGAAGGTCAAGATCTTGTTTAAAATACTCAAGCATCCAGTCAATCTCTTCAGAATCAGTCTGTCTATCCGTCGAGCTATTCAGCGAAGCATTTCGAGACCCACAGCTCCGGCAAACAGCGACAGAAGTTGAAATCCTTAAAGTTCAAGATGTGAGAATTTTGCTCTTTTCAGGCAAAAGCGCGCCTCTAGCCTGAGGGTGCCCATCTTAAGGAGGGGGTTAATCTCGACAGTTTCGATGTCGGATGCAATCAATCCACTCACGACCAGTCTGCTTATCCAACGAGATATCAAGCATAGTCATCCGACTCTCAGAGTTCAGGCAGCAGTCATCCAAAGATCAGCTTAAAATGCTCGAAGCCCGCTTGTTCCCAGCAAAGCGCGTTGTGGCGCAGCTTAAAGGACCCTTCAGACGCCGTAAATTCTGCGTGCATGTAGCCTGCACGCATCGCAAGAATAATTTCAGCCTAGCCCGCAAGGCACCATTACTCACGGTCGACCGGGACACGCTTTCGTGGTCGTGGCAGAGATTCTACCAAGCACGTACTTACCGCCAACCAACAAAATGATGCTTATTTCGTACCCGTAGGCGCCTAGCCTTGACTTGTCGTGATGAGCCCGTCATGCTCGAAGCTCAGCATACTCGGCCATTGAGCGTATCATTTTATCTTTCCATCCAGCCTAGCCGCCGCCGCCCGATTTTGACATTAATAGCCGCCAGGCGCGGCGGTGGCCCTAGTGTAATACCGCAGTGCTAATGTATGTCCGAAATGGCTAACTGTGGGAGCGGTAATCGGGAATAAAAATACGACCGGAAGCTTGAGGTCTTAGAAGCAGTTTTCTTGCTTCGTCACCTCCAGCGACTTCTCTTGTGGGCCCTTCTGGCTGTCCGTTAAAACAGATAGTGCTTGAATCGGGTCATCCCAGCTCCAGATATCAGAGGTCAAAGTAGGGTACTTGGATGAAAGTTCGACTTTCGTCAAAATGACAAAAGTGCAACCATGAGCCAGGGGCGCTTTTACTTTTGAGGCCCTTAACACAGCTTTTAATTGTCGTGCATACAATCGTTGGATGCAGAATATCTCCAGTCACGCAGTGAGCTTCGTCTCATATCAGCAGGGTTCACCGTTCATCGTCGGCAGCCGTTTGAAGCGTCAAATGGCAATTTAGGAAAATGGCTAAGTCTGGAACCCGTAAAGCAATTTAATCAGGGGCGCCTAATTTTTAAATGATGGATTTTGCAGTTGTGTCTCCCAGCAGACATTTCTTCCTTGTTCAGTAGGCTTTCCGATGAATATCTCAGAACAGTCTCAGCATCACCCGGTCATCCGGAAATCAGTGTAAAAGTTGGCCAGTCGTGACAGTGCTGTCAGCTATTAAATAGGGAGTTAGTGAAAAATGAAGTATCTTCAACAAATGGACGCCTATCTGCTCAAGAGATGACTTTTCAGAATCAATGAAGTCAAACGATGAATCTCAAAGCTTCAACCAAATTGTCAACTGAAGTTCAAGATTTGCATAAGATGGCTATTTTCTATTTTTGGCGCCTAATTTCATGATAATAAATATTTTATTATTATTTTCAAATTTGGACTTCCAGTCAGTGGCAGTTGAACTCAAAGGCAACCAATCAGAGTACTTCTATTATTGTTAGGGTTTTTGAATTCTTGCAGTCACAATTCAATGCGAATTTCCTCTTATTTATACAAGGCGCCATCTTCATTATTGTTCACAAAGCTTTCAAGAGAGATTCGATTTTCATTAAGAGCAAATTTAATCTTAAGTGAAATTCGTGATTTTCAATTGCAAGTTCATATCTTCAAAGAGAAATCAAAGTTATCAATTTTCAAAGGCAAATTCGTAAATTCTCAAAGGCGAATTTTGTCAAAGGGAATTCATATTTTTAAAGATAAATTCGTAATTTCTCAGAATTTCAAAGGCGCACTTCCAGAGCAATTCGCAATTCCTTGATTTTCAAAGGCGTATTCCTCAAATTTCAAAGGCGTATTTCATTTCAAAAGGCGAATCCTCAAATTCATTATAAAATTCGTATTTTCTTCAAGAGAAATTTGAATTTCATTCATAACAAAAGGCGCAAATTTCAAGACAAGAAATTCGTGGTTTTCATTTCAAAGGCGAATTCTTCCAATTCAGAGGCAAAATCTACATCAATTCTCAGAGGCGATTTTACCTAACTAATCTTTTTGCAAATTCAAGTTCACAATTATCAGTTATTCAAAGAAATCTTCGGCGATTTTCATATAAGAAGACATAATAAAAACGTCTTTTTCATCCTTCAAATCTCAGATTTCTCATAAAATACATTGTGCATGTTCCTGAAATTGGCGAATTTGGCAAATCTCAGTATCTGGATCATTTCCATATAATTTCCT
>VDFB02360705.1:0-47447 GCA_007258455.2 Sequoia sempervirens | reverse complement strand
TGGTAGAATTGGAGGGACTTGAGAACCAAAGTTAGGGAATTACTAGATTATGATGTTACACATGGGAAAGAGGAAAATACAATTAATGATTAAAGAGAAAGGTGCTAGGTACATCAAAATCAAGAGATTTTATGGGGCCGTGTCATGTTACTTAGAAGGGAAGAAAAAGCAACATGCTTTGTGGGTGCATTGGAATAGCTACATAATTCTACAACAGGTCCTCAGCACTGATAGAGTCTGTAGTGAGGAACAAACAAAAATGGGGGGGACAGGAAAAGAGTTGAGCCTAAAAGCTATGAGGTGCACACTAGGAATGACAAGGTCTGGGAGCAAATTGAAAAAGGTGGGTTGGTTCCATATTTGGAAAAACTTCATGGGACCAATTCTGTGGCTACAGATTACTTTGAGAAGAATTGGAACAATGGAAAAATCACTCTTTGGAAGAAAGGTGAAGCTGAACAAGAAAATTATAGGGGAGATTACCGGAATGTCTATTGAGGGCATGAAGTTTTATCATGATAGAAGATTCTCTGACAAGGGGGTCATCAAATTTACTAAGAAGGACAAGGAGAAATCAAAACTAGTTAAAATCTCTAACAACTACTTCAAAATTGATACTTTCAAGGCACTGTGGAGAAAGGTTCTTCATGTTATCATGGAGCATATCACCCTAGACAGGAGATTTACTAGAGTGTATGGGCATCATTTAACCATTCTTAACCACTTCCACCATAAGGTACAAATTTATTTGCCTCACTACTTGTTATGTTCGTTGAGTAATAGCCTTGAGGACCAAAGGAAAAACCCTAGGAGATACCCCATTCTTCATCCTGGTCTTATTAGGTTAATTTATGAACACTATCAAAGTATGCTATATTTATCTAAACCTATGGCCTCCTCAGAGTTTGAGGGTCCTATGATACCAATAGTGGGGGTTCGAAAATTCAACCAAACAAGGAGAGAATTGTTGAAACCCACCCATCCTCTGAGATGTCAGTAGGAAAACCCAGTCTAAAAAACCCCAATTTTCTAAAGCTAACCCTGAGTCCTTACCTGACTACTCTACCCCCTTAAAGAATTATATTCTTAAGGGCTCCCTTGCTAACAAGAAAGTTTCCTATTCTACAGATTCCATAGAAGACCAAACTGAGAACCCTAAAGCTAGTAGAAATTTTGTTCCCTCCCCTCCTACCTCTTTCAGATTCAAAGGTAGCACATTTCCTAGCTCCCCTAACCTGGGTGATGTAAATCTCATATTAGAGTGGGTTCAGTCTAGTTACATTATGACCTCTGCTAGAAACAACATTAGTGACATTTTCAAGGTCTTAAAGTGGGCCTATCAAGAAATTAATGAGCTCAATCAAAGAAATAGGGATTTGTACAGTAAGTCGAAGGAGCTAGAGTTGAAGCTGGCCACCCTCAACAATGAAGAAGGGAAACCGAATAACAACAATATTGGAAAGAAAGGAGGTGATATTGAGGAGAAATACAAGTCTATGAAAGAGGAAATCGTTAAAATCAAAAATAATTTGAACTATTGTGGAACAAAATCATAAATGAGCTCAATCAAAGAAATAGGGATTTGTACAGTAAGTCGAAGGAGCTAGAGCTAAAGCTGGCCACCCTCAGCAACGAAGAAGGGAAATTGAATAAGAGCAGTATTGGAAAGAAAGGAGGTGATATTGAGGAGAAATACAAGTCTATGAAAGAGGAAATCATTAAAATCAAAAATAATTTGAACTGTTGTGGAACAAAATCATAAAATGGCTAGGTACAATGCCATTATTATCAATGCTATGTCTGAAAAGCTAGAAAAAACACATTAGGGTTCGCTAGTTGTTGAGTTGGAAGAGAACAAGGAAAGAAAGAATGAGGACCAAGGTATTTATAAAAGGACATGGTCCAATCTTAAAAGGAAAGTGCCTCCCACAACATAGATGGTTCAAATCTTAAAGATGGGAGTTCAGGACATGAATGAGTTGGACGCTGAGACTATTGATCTTTTAAAAACTAAAATTTAGCTAATACTGGCTTTTTGTCTAGTTTTTTGGTTTTGTGGCCTTAGCTGGCCTTTTTATATGCTATGGGTGTTTACTGCTATTATTTTTACAGCATTTTTTACTATGATGTGGGCTGATGCAAGAAGTTGGGTACACAAAAAGCTCAAAAAGTGGAAATGTTTTTGCTGTTTTTCAGAATTTGTCACACTTGGACTGAAAATTTAAGACACTTACACAATGAATATTAAAAAAAGTTAGTAAAATGAAATCTATAATTTTGAATCTAGTTTCCAAATATGTAAATTATTAAAATACCCATGTTATAGAAATTAAATTTTGATAGGGATCTATAAAAACCACTTTTTAAAAGTCCCTGTTTTCTTACCATACCAAGCAGGTGTACGAACAAAACTTTTTGATCCAAATAAAATTATTTTTCTAATCCCTTTTGAGAAATGAGAGCTAACAACATGAAGTTTGATGTGGATTTTTTTTTGTAATTTTTGGCTGAATTTTTTTTTTTATTAATTTTTTATTGGCCTTAATTGATGTTTTTTAAAATCAACGTGTACAGACAACATAATTGGACCTAAAAAAAACATTTTTTGACTCTTGTTTTTTTCATTGTTTAGAGAATTGTCTAAAGTTTGATTCCATATAATTTTTTTTACAAGAAACTTAACCAATAAAAAGTTATTAAAAAACCAAAAAAACCTAATATTTCAAGTTTAAGGACTAGTTTGCTCTGAAATTAATAAAAAAATAGAAAACATAATCCAATTTTAATAAAATATATATATTTAGAAATTAGAAATTGTATTCTCTAATGGGTTTTAATTTTATAGATTCATTTAGAAAAAAAGTCCATCAGCTATGTTAAAGTTGGACATTCTTCTTCAATCTGCCCTAGTTTTTTAGTTGCAGGTCAAAGGCTAAGGCTCGGATTGCCAAGCCTTTTCCAAGCCTAAAACCAAGCCTGGAAGTGGGGTGGAAATTCAATTTTTAAATATCATGTACGCATTACGTAAATGCATACACGTTATTCAAATGAAACATGTACGTGTTTTGTAACACGTACACGCTACTCATTGATCCATTGGGAAAATGGAATGCATATGCATTATGAAACACATATGTTTTTTTTAATATAGCGCGTACGCATTTCAAAATGCGTACTTGTTTCTAATATAGCCGTTTTTCCCTCATTTGGAAAATTCTGGTAAAACACGATTTTCCTAGAACATTCCTTTTCTATAGTATAGTTCAAAAGAGTCATTTTCTGTACTTTTATTGCAAATTTGTCTTGTGTAGGGAATATTCTATTCAAATTGTTGGAAGAGACAAATTCCAGGTTGAATTTTCTGAATTAGAATCAAGTGCAAGAATGTTTTACAAGAAGATTTGGAAAAAGTGAATTTTTGGATGTACTCATGATGTTTTTGTACTTCAGAGTTTATAGAAAAAATGATCTCTATAGTCCTTATTTTAATTTGAATATTTGAAGGAGGTGGAAATTTGAAAATAATTTTCTTAAATTATTTCTTTTGTCATCAAAGAGGGTTTGGTAACCATGGGTGATAAGCAAAGACAAAAAAAAGATGTAGAAAGTTAATGACACCCAAAGAAGTTCAAGCAAATAAAGATAAGGAGGAAAAAAGACAAAGGGAAAGGAGAGAAAGGAATCATCAAATGAAAGATCTAGAAGCATCTATTTCCAAGAATGTTGAAGAGGAAGCCATGAATGATGAAATGAATGTAGATGATGGAAATGTGGAGATGGTGAATATAGAAGAAAATGAAATTATGGAGACAAACCCAACTGTGCCTTCAACTTCAACTTTGAATGATATGCAAAAAACTTCGGATGTGTCTTCAAATCCACCTCCCAATGATATGGAAAATGTACCTATTCAAACAATCTATCCAGGTATGTGTTCAAACCCAATTTTTCATAATATTGATATTGCTTGTTTAGATGAAGCTAGATACACCATTGATGAGATCAATAATATTAGGGTTGAAACAATGCAAAAACAAGAAAATGATGAAATTATATCTTATGAGAATGTAAATGAGAATTAAATCCCTCATATTAATGAAAATGATAATGAAATCCCTTTTACATTTGAAAATGAAAATGAAACTCCTATGGATGAAGGTGAAAATGCTTTTTTTACAATTGAAACCGATGTGCTAGATAACCTTCATGGTAAAGTTTCTTCAAGAAAAATTAGAAATTATGGAAATAAAATATATAAAATGTTTTTTTATAGAAAGAAATTAGGATTCCAATGTCAACTCATGGTGCAATTGATGAGAATGTTGAAAATGAGAAAAGTGATGAAAAAATTAGGTGTTTTTGTAAAATCAATAAGAAAGATGATTCAGTAGAACAAGTCATATCTAGTGTTGCTAATGCTATTGATGTTATTGGTAAGAAAAGTCGATCGAAAGATAAGAATGTGGCTCGTCGTGCAATAACAACTGCTCTAGTTGATAAAACAACTTCAAATAAAAGAATGTTAAGTAAGATTAGTAAATGTGTAAAAATAAATCCTAGAACTTTGATAAGAGCTACTAAAAGAAGAGAAAGTATTGAAAAGGATCCTATTAATCAATGTTGGAGTTTTAGCGGTAGACTCCCAAGATCAGACATGAAATTAACTAATGAAATTAAATATTTAATCCATAAATTTTGGCATGATAATACAAGAGTATCACCTAACATTAGAGATGTCTTAAAATTAAGGGTGGGTTCCAAAATTCATGAACCTCGTCCAAAGCATCTCTTAGATATGACTCAAACTAAATTATATAAAAAAAAATAGATGCTTCAATCTTACCATTGAATATTAATATAAGTCAAAGATCATTTGAAAAGTGTAAACCTTGGTATGTTAGAATTAATAAGCAATGAATCTCTTGTTGTTGTAAGACTCATGTACAATTCTGTTATTATTATGATATATTTTGATAGATACGATGCACTTTGCATGCTAACCAAATTATGCAGGACATTTGTGGCATTAATATACCACCTAAAAGAATCAAAGATTTTATAGGAAGTTTGTTTTGTGATCCCTCTTTAAAAGGAAACTCTTTTTTTTTAAAGCATGCATTTATGGAGAATGCGATATATGTGGTAACTTTTCATTATTAGGAGAATGTATGCGTGAAAGTAGTTTAAATGAATTTGGACAACAATTAGTGGATGTAAAAGAATTTAAAAATGTTGAGTATTCTTTAAAAGATGGAAAAATTGGAAAACGTTTTGAGCTAATTGTGGAAAAGTTAATGTGCATTCTTTTATTAATGAATTTAAAGATAATTTTGTACCTAAATATGTCCAACACTCTCATAATGCTCATTGGATTGATAATCAATTTCATTTATGTAAAAAAACATTCCCAATTGGAAGTCTATTGTTAGTTGTTGATTTTGCTGAAAATTATACTCTTGCTCCACAAGAAGAAATTCAATCGTAGTATTATAATTCAATGCAAGTAGCTATATTTGTTCACATTGTTTATAGACATGCAAAAGATAGTACAGAAGATAATAGGAAAATTTTGAGAGAGTACCATTTTTATGTAAGTGATAATCGATTACATTCATCTGAGTTTGTACAATATTGTTTTGATATATTTTATAAAAATTTAAAAGAGAGAGGAATTCAAATGCTAGAACATCTCATATGGTCAAATAATTGCATGAGTCAATTCAAAAATGCTAGAATGTTTTATTGGTTATGTAGAGTTCATAACGAAAATAATATCCAACACATATGGAGTTTTTTTTAAGCTGGTCATGGTAAGCGAGAACACGATGGAGCAGGTGCATGTGTGAAAAGAGCTCTTGCTAGAGAGCAACTAAAATTTTAGGATGATGCAAAATTTAGAGATGCATGTGCAATTGTAGATTGGTGCAATACCAAATTATCTACAAGAACAAGTGAGAGCTCAATAATTCGACGCTTTTTTTGGTTAGTTGAAGAAAATGATATTTTTTCTGGACAAGATTGTGAAACAATTAATGGATCTACAAAATGGCATTCGTTTAAGAGTTCAAATGCAAACACATGGACAATATGGACAAGGGAGTTGGCATGTTTTTGTCAATTTTGTATTGCAGGTGATTGGGAGGCATGCAAAAATATGGAATGGGTTGAATAATGGCAACAAAGATCCTTAATGCCTACATCGACAAATGTTCAACATGGAATGATAATTGAAGATAATCAAGTGTTCGCATCAAATGATTATGATCGTGTTTTGGATCTTGTACAAGAAGGTACATTATCTATTGAGTTGAATTTTGTATGTATGGATGCTTATATGTGAATTAAATATAAGTCACTTTTTATTGAATTTTGTATTTATTTTTGCAAGACATGTGTATGTTGTTGTTGCACCTGAGGGGAATGAAGAGGAGACAGATAATTGCTTGGCTAGATGTGTTGAGAGAAAACATAATTTGGCACATCCTAGAGTGGATGATGACAACTTTGAGTATCCAACTAGTTCAGTGGTTGTTGTTGGCACCTGGCTTCGAAAATATTTCATGAGAAATAATGGCTTGCTTGCATTTGAAGATTATGAAAGACACAAGAATATTATACATTATTCACATTTGATTTTGGCAACCAATATAAAACTAGTTAGATATCAAGGGAGGCCTTCTAATAATTTTTTATGGACACTTTCAATGGATAATCACGAGACAATCATAGATGCATTAAAAAAGAGAGAGGATGTAGATGGTACAACATAGTAAATAAATATTGGTAAGTATATCTAGTTGTTTATATAGTTAATTGATATATATATTTGTATTTAATCATTTCCTAATTAAAGTTTTATATCATTTTTTGTTTCAAGTATCCCAAAATTAGATGCTTTACAAACAAGAGAGAAGATGCACATATATTACAATGGAATTCAAATATAGAGATAGGTAACTATATATAGTTCTAGATACATTTAATTGATAGTATAAATTCATTATCTCAACTCCCCTTTGTTCACCCTCTTGCATCCCTTCCAGTCATTCTATCAACTCCCCTTAATCCACCCTCTTTCATCCCCTTAATCCATCCTCTTAAAGAACCCTTAAGTCATATCCTCTTACATCCTTGTAATCCATAATCTTGCATTAATTAAGTCACTCTCATAATTCCCCTTAAGCCATCCTCTTAGGGCCTATTAATAGCCATATTGTAAGGTTCGTAACATGCATCCCCTTAATCCACTATCTTACATCCTTTTAATCCATTCTATCAACTCCCCTAAATCCACCCTCTTACATCCCCTTAATCCACTCTCTTACATCCCTGTGAGTCATTTTATCAACTCCCCTTAATCCACCCTCTTACATCCCCTTAATCCACTCTCTTACATCCCTTTGAGTCACTTTATCAACTCCTCTTAATCCACCCTCTTTCATCCCTTAAGCCATCTCCTTAAAGGACTCTCATAATTATGATATATTTCGATATATAGGATACACTTTGCATGCTAATCCATTATATCAACTCCCCTTAATCCACCCTCTTACATCCCCTTAATCCACTCTCTTACATCCCTTTGAGTCAATTTATCAACTCCCCTTAATCCACCCTCTTACATTCCCTTAATCCACTCTCTTACATCCCTTTGAGTCAATTTATCAACTCCCCTTAATCCACCCTCTTTCATCCCTTTAAGCCATCCTCTTAAAGCACCCTTAATTCATATCCTCTTACATCCCTATAATCCATAATATTGCATTCCTTAAGTCACTCTCATAATTCCCCTTAAGCCATCCTCTTAGGGCCTATTAATATCCATATTGTAAGGTTCATAACATGCATCCCCTTAATCCACTATCTTACATCCCTTTAATCCATTCTATCAACTCCCCTTAATCCACCCTCTTACATCCCCTTAATCCACTCTCTTACATCCCTTTGAGTCATTTTATCAACTCCCCTTAAGCCATCCTCTTAGGACCTGTTAAGCCATATCCTAGGGTTCATGAGATGCATCCTCTTAAACCATCCTCTTATATCCCCTTAAGCCACTCTCTTAAGACCCCCCTTAAGCTATATATCCTCTTAGGTCCCCTTAATCCATCTTATGGCAAACATTTTTTTAATTTGTATGGAATTTACTATATACTATTCTTTTCTCACATGAATTTTTTTCTTAAATGACTCATAAAAATTGTAGTTACTTACATTAATTATTTTTTCAAGTTCTCATCAAGTCGATCTATGAAGTGATTGTTGAGCTGAAAAATTATTTTATCGAGACTATGTAAATATCAATTTTTGGTCTTCACCTAAAAGTTGATAAGTTTTAATTGTATCTACATGTGCATATGTGTTTCATCATATTATATAGTTGTAATAAACATCTTGATATACATTATATATGTTTGTTCAATGTCACTTTTTAAATATCTTGTTCCAATTTTATAGATTATACATTTCGTGTCTTGTATTTACCACATTTTATATAATTATTCAATTGTATAGATTATACATTTTATACATACAAGGAGAGTTTTTTTGTTTACTGATTCAAATATTTGCTATCTAATTATAAAATAGTTAAAGTTACCTGCCCTTAATTTATTATGAATATGATCTAAACTATTTAAGGAATGTTTTAATTTGTCACCTAAACATGTGATAAATTATATATATATAATTAAATTTGATTCTAGATAAGAATTTATATAGTGCATGTAATACTTGAAAATTAGATAAAATATAAATAGTCTAATGTATGAGTGCATATAATCATGAAAATGAACATAACAAGATATCATAATTGAATGCAATATATAATCATCATATTTTAAAGTCAAGTTCAATATAAATAGACACAAATATGATAATAACATGTTCAAAGTAAAACTAGAGATATATAGTCTATAGAATTTATATGTTAAGTCCAACATGCATATATTTAAATAAAACTAGAGATCTATAGTCCATAAAACATATTTAAACCATCTAACTTTTAGGTTGATCGGTCAAATCAAGTCTCCTCTTTGTTCCATGTTGACTAGATGTACCCGCATCATGCTATAAAAGAGTACAAGAAACTTGAAATTAGATTTAAATTTATTTCTAGAAATTTTGATATAATTAAACATATTTAAACATGAAAATATAAAATTTTAGATAAAAATAAATTTAATTAAATATCTAGTATTTATATAGTAAAAAAGATTTCTAGTATGCATAAATTACCATATGATCATGTGAATCTATAACTGGCACATTTTCTTCAACGGGCAGCATAATTGTCACTTGAGAATATGCAAATTCCTGATCTACTATATCCTGCATATTCATATAAAGCAAACAATATGTGAAAAACTCATATATATATATATATATATATATATATATATATATATATATATATATATATATATATATATATATATATATATATATATATATATATATATTTAAAAGGTCCATAAAAATTGTATAGAAGATTTAAAGTAAAGTTTACAACCTCGAATGATATGACCTCATGATCACACGCCTGAGATTGCCCATGCATAAATACCAATGATGTCTCAGGTGTGCGGCCCGCCATGGGCCTCTCATGAAATTATTGCATATGGATGTACAACAATTCGTATAGATCATTGATACATGTGTATGTAAATGAAAAAATTAAATTAGATCTATGATGTCTATTTAATTTAAACTTAACAAACTTTTGAAAGCATGCACCTGAGCTGATGATGTCTCAAGAGTGCTCACCATTGTAACTTGTGGTTGGTCAGTACTAGGTATTGTATGACCTCCCTGCATCTAGATACAATATATCAATTCACAAATGTGTACAAATTCAAATTAAATTAGATATATATATCCACACAAATTATTTAATATATATTGGTTCAAGTACCTATCCAAAAGGTGAGCCTAGATCTACAGCACTCAACATATGCACACGATGATCATATTGAGTTTCAAGCATCACATGATCATGCATCTACACCAAACACTTATTGAATTAATATTATATTATATATATAATTTGATGTTATTATTTACATAAATTTTTCATATTTCAAACTTCAATTAAATGTAAGTTGAAAAGATGAACATACCTGTGTAGGAAAATCCTTAGAATATAGTAAATTCAAGTATGAACCCATCCCAAATGCATGTGCATCACCTGAAGTGGATGTCTAAGTATCCCTATAGCCCGAGCCTCCATGCTCTCTATTGGCCACTTCAGTGGCTGCGTGTGTAGACTGCTGAGTGAGATGTCCTAAAAGTGAACTCAATTCTCCTGATGTCGATAACATGGTTTACTGCTGAAATGCACCGAGAACACTAGGAGAAGGAAGAGGAACAATAGGAGCAATTGGAGCATGTCGCTGAGGATCAACAAGTGCTCCTAGTCTATGTTGGGGCATGCCACGCCCAACTCCCTGAAATGACCTCATATCAAAATAGTTGGGTTTTTTACCCAACTCAAACTCAGCCCATAACTTTCCCAAAAAGTATAAGGGCACCTCACTGTTGCGATGTGGTGGACTATCAAACACCATCCACCATCTATCCAAAAAATGTACAGCTATCTACAGGTTCCTACACCATAAAATTGAAATGGGTTGGTTTGTTTGGGGATTAAAAAAATATTGGCACATGGCTTGTTTGGTAATTTTCAAGTCACTGATTTCTTTATATGACAATCCATCCACATAGAATTGTCTCCTCTCTTCTCTCCATTGATGGAACCTAACTAAGTTCGCATCAATAGATCGAATAGAATCGACAATAGTTTGCATCGTAGATGCAAACTGTGCGAGATGGGGAGGGACTCTAGGCTCATTTTTTATGAGATCTATATTTCCTTGAATGGAAATGAGGTTTGTTTGAATATTCTCTCTTAATTGATCTTCATCAACTACATGAGGGGGTGGTGGGTTTGGTGGTGGAGAATGTGGAGGTGTGCTAGGGTTATGTTCATGTGGTGGATTGGGATGTATGGGATCTATAGGAATTTCTTGATTGGGCATAAAATCCTCTAAATTAAACAACGAATCCATGTGAGCAATGATATGGCAACTACATGTTAAACAATTAAAAAATATATATCAACAAACTAATTAAATAATGCACACAATTTGAAAGTTATTTAAAAATCACATTGAACATGCACAAGTTCAAATATATTTCATTTGAAGACCATTTGATTTATAACATTAAATAAAATCCATAACATTAAAAATTCATAGCATGTACACACATTAAATTGAGTCCAATGTAGGGTTGTTAATATAAAGGGTAGATTTATGAAATTATGGGATTTTATTAAAATTTATTTAATCACATTCATTATTTTCAAATAATACTAAAGATAAGAACGAAAAATTAATAGAAGACATTGAAAGGGACACATAGATATATGGTATTGACCTAATTGTAACGTACAAAATATAAAAAAAAGATGAGTGAGGTCAAGCTCTATTCACCAAATTTATCCCCTTAAGAAATGTCAAATTCCCCCTCAAGACATCGATTTACAATTTAGGGTATAGGATGGCTTAAGGGGATCTATGTGCAGTAAGGTCTTAGGACAAATGGTCCATGGCTTAAGGGAATAAAATTTGGTGAAGTTGCCTAATGCAACCAAATTTCATTTTAAGTTCATACAATTCAAAATGAATAGATGTATTAATCAAGTATGACAAAATTTAATTAAATCTGAGGACATAAATTGATTTATCTAAATTTTCAAATTTCATGTATATAGATACTATTATAGTTTTTTTTATTTTAAATATATCTTTATTTGTGATTGAATATTATTAAAGGCTACCTCTAGGAATACTCTCCTAGGTCTAGCTAATCCCAAAGTGAAGGAAAAATTATTCATTCTCAAAAATCAGAATGGTATTTAACTCTTTATTTTAATGAGTTGATCCATACATCCTTCAAGAATATCATCTCCCTAGCATAAGTGGATTGATCCCTATACACATAATACACTATCAACACTTTAAAAAATATATATTATTCTAGACCACCAAACTATAATTTTAATGCAACCTATATGTATAGGTAGACCAAAAAATTATACAATTCACACATCTTGAGTATTACCACATATAAATTCAATATTTCATTAGTAATATGCACAATATTGATAGCTAGTTATAACATGTATATCCTTCATGACTGGTACTAGATATTAAATCTAGATCCAACTTGATGTAAACCCACAAAAAAGTAACCATAATTTAGGAACACAACAAGAAACCACCAAAAAATTAAATTCCCAAGCATACTCCAATACTTCTTCATTTAGAATGACATAACTAACCTTCTCAAATTAAGTCCAAAGAATACATATAAATTTACATCTATCTCCATCTACAAGAATCCTAAATAACGCTCTCTTCATATTAAATTTATAAAACTACATATTTTGATTAAAACATGTATACCTATAAAACCATACATGTATCTCTAACTCTATTTCAACATCTATAAATAGAAATATATGAAAACACCAAAAATTAAATCCAAAAAATTGAATATCGTAGATATACAAGACAAAAAAAATTAGTAAAAATTATAAAACCCACATATCAAAACAACATGAATCTATAACATGCAAGTACAAATATCTAAAAATGCTAGAGGGTTATCTAGGAAATTTAAGCAACCAAAATATTCCCCAACCATCACTTTGTACATCCAAATAGAAGAACAAGGTTTTTTGGGAGCTTCTAGGTCATGCTAAGAGATCAACTTTACCTAACATGTAATGAGGGTTCAATAATCCAATTCTTCTATTTAACCATGTATTTAAAGATTGAAACCAACATAAGAACTTTAAATAGTATTCAAAACAACTAGTAGTTTCTCAGGTAACTAAGAAGCCAAAAGCAAGAACCCAACATGAAAAATCTTCCATTCTGTACATGACCACATAATACATGAAAATAGAAATTTAATCTTAGAGGATAGTCTCATAATACCAAATAAGATCTGCACAACTATAAAGGAAAAAAGAGAGAAATAAGAATCTATGCAACTATAAGAAGGAAAGAGATATAAATATACTTTATGAATCCTATTTCAAGAATAACTATCTTCTAATTTACCACACAACTCAATGCATTGTTAGATGATTTATGGTTATAATATACTCAGAGGAATTCTATAGAGTACAACAATGATATCAAAAATCCTAATCATATTAAAAAAAGGGATAGAATAACTCTATAAAATGCATTGCATACATCTTCTACCCCAAGAATCCAATATATAGACATAAGGATTCCTAGGAAATAACAAAATGGCAACACCACAGTCACTAATAATGCATGAAAATACTATGGTAAGTATTTTTTTATGACTCTCACATGTGTTGACCAATCCTAAAATAGATAATAACTCTTACACAATCTCTTTATTTAAACTTCACTATACAAGTTGGCCTAAGTAACTCTCAAGAACTCATCTAAGAGACACAAGATCTCTAGATAGTGGGACAAAGTAGTTAACAAGAAATTATAATTTTAACACTAACATTAAAATTTATAATCTCATTCATTGTTTTCAAAGAATACTAAAGACAAGAATGAAAAATTAATAGAATACATTCAAAGGGACACATAGATATATGCACTAGTGACCTAATTTCAATGCACAAAATAAAAAAAGATGAGCTTGAGCTCTACTCACCAAATTTTGAGAACTTCTTTGATCCCCTTAAGAAATGTCATGAATATTAGGACCCCTTAAGACATTGATTTACGATTTAGGGTGATAGGATGGCTTAAGGGGATCTATGTCTAGTAAGGTGGACTAGGAAAAAATGTTCCATGGCTTAAGGGAATAAAATTTGGTGGAGTTGCCTAAGGCAACCAAATTTAATTTTAAGGTCCTAAAACAAAATAAATGTCAAATAAGGGTTTAGGGTTTAGATTTAGAGATTTGATGACATGAAAACATATAGAAGACACATGATGGATTTTGAACCTATTTGGACCTCCAAGCACTCTTGGATGATTTAAAAAGGAAGAGGAGATCTAAACCCTAAACCCTAAACCCTAAACCCTAGACCCATTTTTTTTTCTAATCATATATTTTTTGAAACATTTCTATGACATATACTCTTCCTTTGAATATTTATATAAACTCTAGACGTGCATGGCTTTTCAAAAAAAGAACCTAACTGCCACTAAGTGAGGAATCAATTAATTAATTCAATAAATAAATAATCTTACAAAATAAACCTTTGGTTATAGAATTGAAAGGCAACCAAATTTAATTATAAGGTCCTACAACAAAATGAATGTTAAATTAGGGTTTAGGGTTTAGATTAAAAGAGATTTGATGACACGAAAACATATAGAAGACACATGATGGATTTTGAACCTATTTGGACCTCTAAGCACTCTTGGATGATTTAAAAAGGAAGAGGAGATCTAAACCGTAAACCGTAAACCCTAAACCCTAGACCCAATCTTTTTTCTAATCATATATTTTTTGAAATGTTTCTACGAAATAGACTCTTCCTTTGAATATTTATATAAATTATAGACGTGCATGGCTTTTCAAAAAAAGAACTTAATGCCAATAAGTGAGGAATCAATTGATCAATTCAATAAATAAATAATCTTAGAAAATAAACCTTTGGTTATAGAATTGAAAGGCAACCAAATTTAATTTTAAGGTCCTATAACAAAATGAATGCTAAATTAGGGTTGAGGGTTTAGATTTAGAGAATTGATGACATGAAAACATATAGAAGACACGTGTGAATAAATTTTTACAAGTAAATGAGAAACCCTACTGGACCTAAACTTAGTGCTTTAAATAAAATATGTGACATTCTAGGAATAGCTTCAATCTATAGCCCATTTTAGGTTTACGTAAATTAAGGTAAATAGCCCATTTTAGGTTTATGTAAATTAGGGTAAATAGGGTTTTAGGTTTACATTTTAGGGTTTAGGTCCAAATATTAACCTATCATTTAAATTAGTTTTTAGGGACCTATCTAAATTTTGTAACCTAGGGTTTTGAAATTTCTATGTTTTAAATGTGTTCAATTTAGGTTTAGTTTTTATGATTTTCAATTTACAATTTAAATTTCTTTGTTTCATTGACGTTTTTGGTTTTTTAAATGCAATTAAAAATAATAAAACATTGAACTAAACAAAAATTGAATACTAATTAAAAAACAAAAAAAGATATAAACCAAAAAAAAATGAAGAATTCAAAAAACCTAGAAGCTGACGAGGTCGCTAGTGTTGATGGGAGGAGGTGGCAGTGAAAATTTGGTGGCCTCTAAAACACATACACGCTCTCTTTTCTTCTATTCACCCTTAGATCATAATGGTGGAAAATGAATTACAGACGTTTATTTTAAAAAAAATACTTTCTCAAAATGCGTACGCATTTCAAAATGCATACGCATTATAAACGTGTATGTGTTTCATAATGCGTACTCGTTTTAGATTCACATACACAAGTCTGAATGCATACGCATTTGGATCCAGGCTCAGGTACCTGATCTATAACGCGTACGTGTTTCTTTGAAAATGCGTATGCGTTTCTTGCAAAACTATTTTTTTCCCTGAAATTTCTCCTCTTCGTGTACCCAAGTTCCTCCTTTTACCCATTTCTCTTTGGACTCTTTCTTTATTCTGTAAACTTTGTGGTTTTAGGTCCCTATAAAACCCATTTTTTCCTCTTTCAAAAACTATGCTTTTCTCTTGCAAGTGATAGGAAAGAGAAGGGTGCCATCAAATTTTTGTAATGAGTAACAGGACTTAAATTTGGAACAATTTTAATTCATCTTTTTGTCTTTTTATTTGAATAAATGTTTCCAATGTCTTTTTCATTATAATAGAAATAAATGGAGATAACGCCATCCCCCTAA
This sequence comes from Sequoia sempervirens, assembly GCA_007258455.2. Taxonomy (NCBI): domain Eukaryota; kingdom Viridiplantae; phylum Streptophyta; class Pinopsida; order Cupressales; family Cupressaceae; genus Sequoia; species Sequoia sempervirens. Next base: position 31,531 of record VDFB02360705.1, on the reverse strand, counting down.
TTTAAATTACAAGATGATCTAAAGAAACCTCAAGGTTTCAATTGACAAAACACTAAAAATATTTGTGTCCAAACACAATTGTGAATCCCATTGCACCAATATTTATTAAAGCCAAATTTCTCCAAAACTCTTAAATGAATCTTTGATTAACATGATCATATCCTTTTTTATATCTAGTTTAACGAACATCATTTTTCCTGTCCATTTATGGAACACATATATAGCTTCTTGAGCAATGATTATTCCATTTGTTTTGGATTTCCCTAGGGCCACATGATAGAGTTGTTCTATTGTTGAAAGACCACACTTGAAATGATATCTAAATACCTTGAGATTAATGTATCATTGGTATTGTCAATATTTAATAATATAGTTATTTTAAAAGTATTAAAATTTCTATATATCTATCATTTTATTTATCCAAGCATATAGCTATCTACTATTTGATATTTTTTGTTAACATACCCACATCCTTACACCTTACCTTTCGATATCACTATAGTTACCCATTTCAACACAATTTATAAATTATCAAAGACAATAATAATTATTTTATAGATTCAAAACATAAGACACTTTTATATGACACTTCTTGATGTAATAACCAACAATCAAACTAATATTTAAAAATTCATAATCAAAATATTATTAATTTATTTTCCCATCTCTAAATGTGTTATAAATTTGTTTTATGAATCACATTGAACTATGAGAGTGGACGTTAAAATGAGAATAAGTATTGCCTATAGTCATGGAAAAGGCATGACAATGATGATTTTAATATTAAATTAGCTAACAATATGACGAGAGTTGAAATAATTGTATTCTATGATGCATGCCTTTGATTTAATTTCACCTCTTCGTTGAGATGAATTATAAATAACAGATTGAAATATATGGTAGTGCATAACATCATCTCTCCTATTCGAAATAATTACAACTGCAACACCTTTTTCCCACATTCCCATGATCTTCATTTTTTCCCTGTGTGGTAATGCAGTGTATACTGCTTACCCTCACCCCCTTTCTCCCTCTTGTGCAGTAGTGTGGGTAAACCACAGTCCTGCAAGGTGTTCGTCTTTGGTGGTGATTGTGCAGTATTTACCGTGGTCCTGCATGTGATATATTTTAGCTCTGCAGTAGAACGGCGATGCTAATTTCTAATGACATTTTTTGGGAAAAATGTTTTATCGGGCAATTAATGTTTTAAGTACAATATTTAATAAGTTTTTAAATGTTTTTGGGATTAAAATTTTTTCACTTGACATGAACTGGGAATTATAGCTAATGTAATTAATGACATTTATGTTTGCTCACTGGTGAAGTTTTTTCACTGTAGTTTTTATGTAAGGATTAATTAAGTTTTTATAATTAGAGAAGAACAAAAAAAGTGGGTGTGCTCTGCAGAAGAAAATTGTGAGGAAAAGAGGAGCAACTCTATTTATGAAGATATATAGTTTGAATGATATAATACAAATTTAGAATTTCTGGGTTTATTTTGTGTTCTTTAAATTTCTGCTCTTTATTCTTTGTTTAAATTTGTGTTGATCTATTATTGCTTGAGTCCTCTGCCTTTGGCCTTCATTTTTAGTAAAAGGGTTGTCTTAAGAGTCTAGTAAAAGTGTTTAGTTTTTCACAGTGGAGATGGCAACAAACACAAGGTTGACAAACCCACAAATCCCATAGTTTAATGGGTTTATAAAACCAAACTAAATGCAAATGGTGATGTACAAAAGGTTAAAGCAAGATTAGTAGCAAAAGGATATTCATAGCGGCCCAAAGTTGATTACAATGAGACTTTTACACCTATAGCACGTCTTGATACTATTAGGATGATTCTTGCCATTACAGTTGAAAACAAATGGTCAGTTCATCAAATGGATGTGAAATCAACTTTTCTAAATGGTTACCTTGAAAAAAAAGTTTATGTGGAACAACCACCTAGGTATGAGATATTGGGACAAGAGGAAAAAGTTTACAAGCTAAAGAAATAATTATATGGTCTGAAGCAAGCCCTAAGAGATTGGTACAATAGAATTGATACATATATTTTATAGAATGACTTCAATAGGTGCAGCAACGAGCCTACTTTGTATACCAAGATGAATGATAAAGATGAAATTCTGATTGTATGCCTATATGTTGATGACTTAATATTCATGGGTGATTTATCAATTGATTTATTTAAAGTTGCTATGAAGAAAGAGTTTGAAATGACCGATTTAGGTCTCATGAAGTATTTTCTTGGTATTGAGGTGAATCAAAATGAAAATGGTATTTTCATCTCCCAATCTAAGTATGCAAATGATATTTTGAAAAGGTTTAACATGAAAAATTGCAAGTCAGCACCTACACCAATTGTTATAGGTTTGAAGTTAAGTAAGGATGACAAAGGTTCATATGTGGATTCAACTTTGTATAAGAGACTTGTAGGTAGTCTCATGTATTTGATAGCCACAAGGCTAGAAATAATGTATGTTATAAGTTTGATTTCCAGATTTATGGAAGCTTCTGAAGACACACATTGGAAAGCTAGAAAAAGAATTTTGAGATATGTAAGTGGAACAAAGAATTTTGGGATTCAATATTCAAGTTAAATGAATTCAATCTCATAGGGTACATAGATAGTGATTGTGCTGGAAGTATTAACGACATAAAAAGCACTTCAAGTTATGTCTTTCATTTTGGCACTGGTGCAATATCATGGGCTTCAGAGAAGTAGCCAATAGTCACTCTTTCATCAACACAAGAAGAATATGTAGCAACAACAAGTTCCTTGTTTCAAGCATTCTAGATGAGAAGAGTGTTGAAAGAGTTAAATAATGAACAAGTGGATGCAACAAAGATATTTTGTGACAACAAATCAGCCAAAGAATCCATTTTTTGACAAGAGGAGCAAACACATTGACACCAGATATCATTTTATTAGAGAGTTAATCAACAATGGTGAAATATTCTTAGAGTTTTGCTGGTCTCGGGAATAGTGTGCATACATTTTTACCAAAGCATTGGGAAAAGACAACTTCATCTTTTAGAGAGACCCTTTGGGCATCGTCAATGGCAGTAGTTGTAATTAAGGGGGAGTGTTGGAAATAATTCCAACTACAACACCTTTTTCCTGCATTCTTGTGATCTGCATTTTTGCCCTGTGTGGTAATGCGGTGTATACTGCTTACCTACACCTCCTTTCTCCTTCTTGTTCAGTAGTGCAAGTAAACCGCAGTCCCGCAAGGTGTTTTCTCTTTGGTGGCGATTGTGTGGTATTTACCGTGGTCTCACATGTGATACATTTTAGATCGGCAGTAGAATAGTGAAGCTAATTTTTTATGTTATTTTTTGGGAAATTTTTTTATTAGGCAATTAATGTTTTAAGTGCAATATTTAATAGGGTTTTAAATGTTTTTGTTATTAAATTTTTTTTACTTGATGTGAATTGGGAATTACAAATAATGTAATTAATGGAATTTATTTTTGCTTGCTGGTGATGTTTTTTCACCGTAGTTTTTATGTAAGGATTAATTAAGTTTTTATAATTAGAGAAGAAGAACCAAAAAAGTGGGTATGCTCTACAAAAGAAAATTGTGAGGAAAAGAGCAGCAACTCTATTTATGAAAATGTATAGTTTGAATGATATAATGAAAATTTAGAATTTCAAAGGTTTATTTTGTGTGCTTTAAATTTATTCTGTGTGCTTTAAATTTTTTCTCTCTGTTCTCTGTTTAAATTTGTGTTCATTTATTATTGCTTGAGTCCTCTTCCTCTGGCCTTCAACCATACAACAATGAAGAGATTCTCCACAGTATCTTCTCAAAGTGACTTCATTTTAAATTTCTTGTTAGCACTAATGTTTTCCCATAATGTAATTAAAGCATTGTTTGATTAAATAAGGATGGAAGGAATTGGAAAGAATTTTTTTTGTATTACTGGTTCTTTTGAAGTCAGATGTTGGTTCCATATTGGCAACCTATTCAATATAAGATAAAAATTGGTTGTAGGGTAGGTGATGTTCTTCCAGGTGTCTTATTTTTGAAGAAGCCAAACCAAGCATTCACTATGAATCCAAACAAATCATCCACTATTAGGACAAAGGAACTGTGATCCAGATGAATGCAAAGGTTCGATATGTCAATAATATGTAACAATAATTTGGATGAATGCTGAATATCGTGCCTTTGGTATTAATATGTATGGGGAAATTTCATATTTTTCAGTTTGTATTGAGAATAACTCTACATATTGTTGAAGAACCCTACAGGAATTTAATGGAATATACCATGGTGTTAAGTATCCAAGTTTATCTCAATGTAATAGGATTTAAATAGTTATCCCACCTTTTTCTGTCTCTAAGATTTTGCATGATCCTGATTCATAAACCTTTTGAATGGTAATATTTGTTCATGCGTGGATATTTATATGTTGGGTTAAGTTAGCAGTTTTTTCTTCTCATAGCTCATATTGGAGATAAAAATTTGGAACATTTGTGAAGTACTAAGGTTTCAATTGTGGGAGTAAATGGTGACTCTGCAACACCCCCAAGAATAGTTGCTAGACCAAAACCACTTCCACAAGAGAAATAATGTCAAGAAAGCTTGCTTCACAATGCAAGATTGATTAATGGTTGAATTGATTGAATTGCAAATGTACATGAGATGCCTTGCCTATAAAGGAAAGGTTGAGAGATAGGAATAGACAAGATCATGACAAGTGTCTTAATCCTATGACATGAGACAACTAACTACCTAGGAATCATGCAATATAGCTAGATAAGATAAGTTCTAGAAAAGACAACTATGACTTCTAGAAACAATCTTATATCCTAAGTAAACTTAACCATGTGAATATGTCCCCTAATTACGTAGTGAGTGAATTAGCTAGGTACAAGACAATTATTCACACCAACACCCTCCCTTAAGTGCAACTTAGGGAGAAGATCATTATGCAAAATATACAAAGACTATGACTATGGGTCCTATATACTAGGCCATCTTAGGTACCCATTTAAAATGCAAATGCAAACAATATCTCACAAGCAGAGAAAAGGAGAAAACCCAATGGGACAAAAATCCTCTCCAAAAGAGAGAAAAAAAATAAAAGAAAAGAAAATTGATGTATGGAGGACTCAATGATACCCCCCAAGGACTACATTCATCATGTATATACAATCAATGACCCCCTAATAAGAGGGTAATAGAGAGAAAAGATATCCCCCCCATGATGAAGAAGCTTCAATGCTGATGAATAAATATTGAAAACAAATGATGACCCAATGTCTGAAAGCAACACATCTCCCCTTAGGAAGAAACAAGTCCATAAGCTGATGAAGAAGTCATTCCATGTCCAACTGAAAGGAAGAAGAATGAATGATCAACATGTATGCCTCTAAAAACTGACGAAGATCCTCCAAGCTTGAATAAGTCACAACATAATCATGGTAAAACTCAACCAAGAAACATGATAAATCAATTGATTCTTTGCAACTCCCCATGTTTATAATAAAATGATGTCAAATTCTTCTTCCTAATCAAAATAGAATAGTTTCTAAGAAAAAGATTATCATTGAAATTTAGATCATTGCTAAATTTCTTTCAAATAAAAAATCTTCCTAACACTATGTCAACTCATTTGCATGGAAGAATATTTGTACATAAATTAGGGGTGTGACAAACATTCATCCAACCCAGAAATTTTACTTAGGATCCCATTAGCTTTAGTGTGATGGAGAAAAGTGCATTTCCAAGGTGATAATGTATCTCCTTGTTCAAAAATTTGAGTAGGGGGAACTATTGATAATCCGAATACAACATTGGTTAAAATTGGAAATATATTTTCAAAAGGGTGATCTTACAATAGTGTCTTATTTTTTGGTTTAAGTGGGATATTAAATCAACATTTTAAACCAAATTTAAATATTTTGTCAACTATGGCAAGCAATCTATTGAAAATTTGGAAATGATATAAACTAATAAAATTTTAGATTTTGTTTGTAGATTCTATAATGAATTTAAATATATTTTTCATACTTTAGTAATATATTCCATACTTTATAATATTTTTAATGAGTGACATTTATTTCATAACATGTAGCATTATTTAGAAATAAGATAAAATCACATTTTTGTAAATAAGTTTTACTAAAACTAATATCTAGAGCATGTTCATTTTTTATATTTTTTATTGAATATTCTTTATTATTAATTTTTTAATTCATAGTTATTATAATTTAATGTGATTTTATTTCATAATACATTTTTTTGTATATATTGAAATTATTTTTTTATTAAAACAAAGACATAGATACATAGTGTGTATAGAGTGACTTCATTCTTTTTATATATCAAAATTAATTTATTTATTGAAACAAAGACATTGATCCATAGTGTGCATATATTTTTTTAGAATTTTTTCTATTATTTTCTATTTTCCATGTGCATTGAATAGAGATTGTTATGTTTGATAAACAAAAAACTAGATGCTCAAAAAAATAGAAAAAAAACATAATTAAATAGAGTATATTACAAATTATATTTTTGGAAAGAATACTCTAAGGCTTACAATGCTACAAAATTTAATGCAATGATGATCCACTTGATGGTCCAATCCTTGCTTTCAAACAAAGTATTTATTTGAAAATTTTGTGAGCGAAAATGAGACAACATCAAAGACACCTTTTAATGAAGGAAAAAACATTCATTCAAAGGCCCTTTATATAAAGGATCCTTTAATAAAGTATTTCAAACATAAAACTCTTATTTTTTAAAATACCTTCATTCAAATATCATAATGACACCACTTTCAAATGAAAGTTTTTCATTCAACGAGAGATGTTCATCATGGACTCATTTTCATGCTTCATCCTACAATTAGAACACATTATTATGATATTGATTCTAAAAAGATAATACTCCTCTCTATCCTTAAATTTGAAGATGTCTAAATTGGTAAGCATTGGCCTAGTCTTAATGCATACATGTAAGATGTACCCCTCATAGTTTTATTGATGGTAGGAGATCACCATATCATCTCTTCTAGGCTGACAGTTTTGGACTCTTTATTACCTTCTCCTTGCGAACTACCCGTTCAAAACCTTTCTCTCCTTATTCTTTCATGATCTTAATCTTCTCTCTAGGTGTCTGATACTGTCATGTTCTTCAACTCAATAGGCCTCATCTTGATGCATTTTATTTATTCTCAATGGAAATATCTTCAACAAATTGTCATATGCATTTAACACCCCTTTATCTTTTGATGGAAACCTTTTTGTGATGATTAGACCATAGAGTGTGAATAGAGATAAAACTTCTCTTCCTTCCAAAATCTTTACAACCCATTCTAACTGCCTTGTCCTCTCATGTCCATGCTCTTTGTGCCTAGGTCTCTTTTGCGGGTCTCTTGTCACTATCGTGACATGGAGGAGTATATAATTTGTTAACAGCCTTCTTAAGGATTGCCAAAGATTACAAACATGATGGAAGAAATCATTTATCCACTAGGGTTTAAATTTCAAGACACAGACCTTGAGAGGTCCCAACAATGTTTTCCAGAAAACCTTTGGAAAAAATGTTGACCAAAACAATGAACATGCTGCTAATATATTGTGCTTCTGAAAACAATCTTCATAGTATTGACTTCTAATGATGATTATATTAAAGAGGGTTTTGAAAATTTGATAATAAATATATAAAATAATAAAATAGTAATTAAAGAAATTGTTAAAATTATTATGTAATTCTAAGTGTTTTTAGTAAAATAATTTTAATTCTAAAGTAAAATAATAATGAAGTGATTCTAAGTAAGTATTTGGGAGTAGTATATAGTTTGATTTATTACTAATACTTTTAAAATCTAAAAGCTTTTGAACATTGGCTTACTTTTGTAAAAAAATTCAATTATTTGATGTCTTAATTTATGATAAATCATTATTAAAATTATATATATATATATATTAAAAATATGATTAAATAGGGAAAGAAAAGATGGCATGCTCTGCTCCGAAACCCTCTGCATCTCTTGCAACTTCTGTGTGTGCTAATTTGGAACATTGAAAACTTTCATATGAGATGGGCCAAGGCTTGGTGGATTCTATGGGGGTCCCGCTTGTTCTTGCTTGCCCTAAGGTGGATTTTGGGGCTCCTCCTGTTGTGCATGTTCCCTCACGGGATAAGAAATCTAGTTCTTTATTGGCCTCACAGTGCCTGGTGGATGTTGGTCCACGCCTGGATATTGGTGGTAAGCGAATGATGATTTTCCCTTCTCCCTCAACAGCGCCTGGCACTCCGAATAGTGGTTTTGGATATGTATATGGGGGTGGCTCAAAGATGAGTTTTGTAGCTTCCCTGGCTAGGCGCCCTCCTTCTTTGTGAAACGTTATCCATGTGGTGGCGAGTAACCTCGATCGGGGGTTTCTAGAGCATCTCCTCCCATGCATAAATCTGATACCTCTTTATCTTCTGGCGGCAATCCTATGATTCCTCCCTTTGTTGTTTGAGACTTAGCCTTTGTTCTAGAGATCTTCCTTGATGATTTGGCCTACGACAGAGAATAATTTCTAATGGAACATTCTCTTGTTTGTCAATTTATGAAGGTTTGGCCTAAACTCTACAACCTTCATTCTTGGATTGATGCAAATTGGAAAGATTATCTCAAAGATGAAATTAGCATATACCCATGTGCAAAGGGGTTCTTTATTTTAAATTTTGAATCTGTGGATGAATAAGAAATTGTGCTCAACTCCGACCCATGGTTTTTCCATGAATTTTTTTTATGCATGAAACCTTGGTTCCCCTCATTTGATCCACGTACAAAGACTTTTTCAACAACATTTTTATGGATCCATTTGTGCTACCTCCCATTGTAGTTCTGGGAAATTGGTTTCCTAAAGGTGAGTTCCAATGGACTAGGGAAATATCAAGGCCTCTCAATGGAGATAATCAATTATCAAAATTCAGCATTTGCTCGCTTATGTGTTGAGATGGATGTTTCAAAAGGATTTTTGACTGATATTTATCTCAAAGTTGGAAAGAGACATTGGTACCAACCAATAGATTACAAAAATATGGCATTCAGATGCAGAATTTGCTTTTCCACAGAACATGGTACCGCTTAGTGTAGGCAAAAATGTGTTGGGGTGCATGCTAATGATGCTCCTATTTGCAAACCCTCTTGGTGGGAAGGGGCTAAATCTTGCCATTATGTAATTTCTCCTCCTTCAAAGACTACAACTCCTTCCAATTCCACTTTTCAAAGCTCGGCTCTTGTCCCATCCCCCAACTTGGTGGCTACTAGCATGATAGATCCTTCCCCCCGTTGGTGGATGACAACACTTCATCTTCCCCTCTTGTGATCGTTTCGCAAGATAAATGCTTTGATGCTTGTACTGCCAATGTTGACATGTCTTCTAAATAGATCACATAGTTAGGCCTCCTTGATAAGGATGAGATTTCCACTCTTTCACATATAGACACCCATAACGATGCAGTGAAGAATGGGCACGAGTGTACTGATCCTTCCTCGGCCCTCGAGACAAAACAGGATTCGATTGAAGTTAGGTAGAAGAGATCTCTTCCCTCTATCTGAATGGCATTAAGATCTGCATAGAAATAGTTTTAAGGTTTATCATGCTTTGGGTTTGATCAACCCATTTTTTGGTCCTTTTGTGTTGCACCCTGTTATCAGGGCATGCATTTATGCTCTTTCTAGATTCGTATTTTATGGGAGTTATTTATGCTCTTTTAGGATTCATATTTTATGGGCGTTGTCCCCTTAACAACACTTACCTATAAAAAAAAATGTGATTAAATAATTTTAATTAAACTAGCAAGTTTGTATTTAAAGTAATCTATGTAAAAGATGTCAAGACATATTATTCTCAAGGTTCCTATTTCTAACTAGATTTATTATTTAAAAGGAGTAGGAACCCCAAGATGATATCTCTCAACATCTTTTACATAAGTTTTATAAAGAGAAATATACTCTTAAATATTTAACAATAAATATAAAATTTCTTATATCATTTAATAAGAAAATAAATGTTAAATAAAGTACAAAATATAAAATAAAATAAATAAAAAATTCTCAAAAATAAAAATAAAAATTAGATACAAAATCAAAAAACTATTTAAACAAAAACAAAGTAAACAATGTAGAGGAAAACAAAGTAAACAATGTAAAGGAGATTTTACTACTGAATTTGGCTCCTCTAAAGACACATACCACCACTAGGTCCTCGCATATCTCCCAATGCATGAATAACCCTCATATTGAAGTAAATTTGGTAATGCTAGAAATCCTTCTAAGTTTAGAGTCTTGCAAGGTGCTAGCTAAAAAGTGGTAATTCTTATCTTCTCTTAATAGAAGGGCACCTCATGGTGGCGTTGTTTTGTTCTTGAGAGATCACATTTGGAATGTTATCTAAAAATCTTGAAATTACGACTTTATTGCTATTGTCAATATTTAATAATATAGTTATTTAAAAAGTATTGATTTTCTATATATCTACCATTTTATTTATCAAATTGTATAGTTATTTACTATTTTATTTACTAGAGTTAATAAGTGACCTTTTTAATATTTTTTGTTAACATATTCACATAGTTAAATTCTACTCCTTACTCTTTGCAGTTGCACCTTTCAACACAATTAATAAATTTTCAAAGGTAAAAATAAGAATTTTACAGATTCAAAACATAACACTTTTATGTGATACTTCTTGATTTAATAACCAACAATCAAACCAAGATTTAAAAAATAGAATTAAAATCTTATTAATTTGTTTTATGAATCACAATGAATTGTGACACTCGACGTTAAAATGAGAATCTGTATTCCATACACTCGTGGAAAATACGTGAAATCACTCGACGAACATGAAAAGTTAATGACATTTGTGTACGATAAGAGAAAGAAACCATGGAAAAAGGCGTGACAATGATGAAATGAATATCAAATTAGCTAATAATATGAAGAGAGTTGAAGTAACTGTATTCTGCCGTTCATGCCTTAAATTTTTTTTCAGCTCTTCGTTGAGAAGAATTAAAAATAGTAGATTGAAATATATGGTACTGCATAAAATATACAACCATACAGAAATGAAGAGATTCTCCACAGTATCTTCTTAAAGTGACTTGATTTTAAATTTCTCGTTAGCATTAATGTTTTGTGTGAATTTTTATTATTAAAGTATCGTTTGATTAAATTAGGATGGCCGGAATTGGAAAGAAAAATGCTTTGTATTTGGTCACGAGTAAGCAATGTTTTTATTTTTTTAATTTTTTTTTCCTCCATCTTCAGAACTCGCCATTGAGGATCAGAGATAGAAAAAGACATCCAGTTAATGAATGCTGCTAACAGTGGCCGTGTAGTAATATGTACGTGGATGGTAGTAATATGTATGTGGAAATTTCATTATTTTCTGTGAGTGGCTAGTAATTGGTAGTAATATGTATGTGGAAATTTATATTTTTCTCTCTGTATTGACAATAACGAACCCCTCCAGAGATTCAGCAGAGTATTGAAGTATTGGAGTTTTTCTCTATGTAATAAGATTTAAATAGATATGTCAGTTTTGTCCGTCTCCAACATTCAAATGTCTGTATGATTCTGATCCATAAACCTTTTAAATGGTAAAATTTGGGACATTTGTAAAGTTCTAAAGTTTCATTGATAACAAAATCTTCTTCCTATCATTGCTAAATTTCCTTCAGATTAAAAATCTTCTCAAACACTATGCGGATGCTGTTTAAAGAAGTGATAACCCAAACATTGGGCCTGAGAATAGAACTCCTGGGATCCAATCACTTTAACCAAGCCTTTTATCATTATTGAGATTTAAATCTGGACCTGAGAATAGAACTCCTGGGATCCAATCACTTCAACCAAGCCTTTTAACATTACTAAGATTAAAATCTCCTGTAGCTAATGTAGCAAAAGATGGGAATGTTGTTGCATCTAGTAAACCTTGACCTTAACAGTTAAGATTGGTTTGTATTTGTGTAAGCGGTTCCAACATTGGTGTTATTTATTTAAAGTTAATATTAGGTTGTATTGTTTAATGGGTTCCAACATTTGTGTTAATTATTGGGTTATATTTTTTTAAAAGGTTTAAACATTGGTGGTAGTTATTGAGGTTTTGAGTTATTATTTAGAATTTGTTTTTAATAGTAAATTTTATTATTGGAAAAATCATACAGATCTTTTATTTGAAAGCTAATTTTGTTTTGATCCATGGAATATTTGTTTTCTGAATAGTGAATGTAGCAATTTTATGAATTGTTTTTATTGCATTATTTATGATTCTCTACTTTCATTTCTTTGTATGTATGAATATGCTAATAATATAATTTTACTATTTTTTTTGTTTTGAGTGGTCAAGTAATAATAATGAAAACTCCTTTGGTAGTCAACTACTGTACTTCACGATAGCTTATAAATCTTTGACATCCCAATTTTGGGTTATATTGTTAATTAACACCATGATTGAAGGCCTGCTAAAATCCAATCTAGTAATTGTGGAACTCTTTGAAGAATGTATTTAAATATTTCATTTTTGATAAGACATATAACATGATATGTGAAGCAGATCAATAGCTCTTATCAGACCAAGAGCTAATACAACAAATAATGTTGGAATTTCCCCCAACTCCTGCTGTTGCTTCCTGTCATCCCACAACCTCTCTTTCCTTTGTGTGCATCTGTGCGTCCCACAGCCTCTCTTTTTTTGATAAATAAGGGGCTGAAGCCGAGAAGATTGTATTAAAATTAAAAGTATAAGGATTTACAAGACTTGAAGCCTCAACAAAAGATAAAACAAGCAGAATCATGGCCACTGTTGACACTACAAATCAGTAACTAAATTCCCAAAAATGAAGATGCATCTGCCACTGTTGGAACTAGGCCTTGCTCAACATGGAGTTATCTGTTTAAGTATCGTTCCATCAGCTCCCATATTTGCCAAAGCATTTGCCATTGTATTGCCTTCTCTATAAATATGGTTAACCGTTACATTTTCAAACTTATCCATCAGGTTTATTGTTGAATCTAGTAAAGATTGTAATTTCCAGCTCAACACTTTCTTAGCTCTTATCGCATTTACCACAATAGCCGAATCCCCTTCAATTTCTACTTTTTCCAAGTTCAATTCTATGCAAAGGGATAGCCCTGACACTAGAGCCTTAAATTCTGCCACGCTGTTTGTATCAATCTCCAATGGTTTTGAATATCTTGCAATAGTTTTTCCTTGCCAAGAGTGAATCACACCACCTGCACCGGATGGACCTGGATTGCCTTTGGATGCTCCATCAAAATTCAGTTTGAACCACCCAATATTTGGAGGTCTCCATTTACAACTTGCTCTATTTTGTTTGTTGTCTTGACACCCTTTCCCAATAACTTGAGGAGTTTTTAGACCAAACCAGTTCTTGAACATATTGCCATCCCAGCCTATATAAAATTTTGTTTTGTTGCTTTGGGCATGAACTCTTGAGTTCGTTGTTTCCACAATGACAGCTTCAATCTTATTCATAAGCATTTCTATCTCCATGGATTTCCCTTGGAATACTCTCCTATTCCTCTCCTTCCATAGTTCCCATATCAAAATTGAAGGAGAAATGATCCAAAAATTTCCACACAAGCTGTCCCTAAAAAGAATTGGCCAAGATTTGAATAGTGTGAGTATATCATTTGGCAATGCTGATATCCAACCAAGTTTAGCACAAAGCCACCGCCAACATTCAAGGGAAAAGGGGCATGTTAGAAGCATATGGTTGACATTCTCCTCACTATTGTAACATAGTGAGCATCTTGAAGGGCCCTGATATCCAATTCTTTTAAACCAATCTGCTGTCAAAATTCTACCTTGCAATGCCACCCATGTGAAGATGCCAGCCTTTGGCATGCACATTCTATTCCAGCATAATTGGATAGGTAACTAGGTTTTGGTTCTTTCTTGTTGCCCAGATGCTATTTTATAGCCATCCCTCACATTATACCAGCCTGATTTTGATCCATTCCAAATAATCTCATCCCCTCCCTACTTAAACATAATAAATCTATCCTTTAAACTTGTCTAAGGTTATTAATCTCCACCAATGGTATGTCAAGGTCTTCTAATTGTTTCCACTCCCATTTGCAAGCTTGGTTATTGTTTGATAATATAATGTAGTCACTTACATGAATACCCCAATTGTCTGAACAAATTTGGCTAATTCTATCCGTGACCATCAAATTAATGATAATAGGGTAACCTCCCCATGAGTCATTCCAAAAAAGTGCTTTCTTCCCATCCTTTACATTCCATGATATATGATTAAGTATGATATCACTAGATTTAGCAATAAAGTTCCAAATACGGGACCCCCTAGGAAAATTTGTGACTCTTAATGCCTCTTCACTGTTTAAGTTAGTGAGGTATTTGCTTCTAATGATCCTAACCCATTTGAGGTGTTGTTCCTTATGTATTTTCTAGAATAGCTTAGCCCTTAGAGCCTTATTCTGCCATAACGATTTTTGATACTTGTGCCTCCATGCTCAATTGAGTTGCAAACCTTATCCCATGCAATCAGTGCAAACTTCTTTTTTGTGTCTGTGCCTTGCCAAAAGAATTTTCTCAACTTCTTCATCAGGGCCATGTACACTCCACTTGGCATTGAAATGCAGGACATTAGATAAATGGGAATGGCTGATAGAGTTGCTTTCAACATTATAATTCTCCCTGCCCATGATAACCACTTTGATTTCCATGTCTCCATCTATGGTGTGTTTACCACAATTATGTGGCTCTTTTTCTTGTATAGTGTGGCTGTGCAGGTATAATGTGGTCCCGCAAGGTGCTTCATCCTTCTCGGCGGTAGAGTGGTGAAAGTCTTTTTGCCAATATTTTGGTGTACAATATTTTTCTTCGGCATTTAATTCTTAAGGACTATATTTAATATGGTTTTGTTTGTCATCTGTGTTAAAAATTGTTTTCACTTGATGTGAATAAGAAGTTACTGAAGATGTAATTACTTGTATTTTATTTCACCTCCATTTCTTGTCAGTGAAGTTTTCTCTCTAGCTTTTTTGGTAAGGAGATTTTTTATGTTTTTATCAAGTGTAGTAAAAAAAAGGTAAATTGGTGGAATGCTCTTAGTAGAAAAATTTGAGCAGCAACTCTATTTCATGAAATCAAAGGCATATGTTTTAAATGAATTAATACAATATATTTTTTTTAGGGTTTATTCTATTTGCTTTAAATTTTTGCTCTTTGTATAATTCAGTGTTCAATTTATTTTTTTGAATGTTTCTCTACCTCTGATCTCCACATGGTATCAAAGTAAGTTCATTTTAGTAAAAGGGTTGTCTTAAGAGTTTCAGTGAAAGAATGGTAGCAAGCACAAGCTTGACTAAACCATAAATCCCACAGTTTAATGGGAAAAATTATGATTATTGAGCAATCACCATGAAGGCACTATTTTTTTCTCAAGATATTTGGGATCTAGTTGAGAATGGCTATCTAGAGCTAGCTGATGCAACAACATATAATACTTTGACACAAGCAGATAAATATTTTCTAAGAGATAACAAGAAGAAGAACTAAAAGGCTCTCTTTTACATATTTCAAGCAATACATGAGAGTATTTTCCCAAGGATTGAAACAACAACAAAATCCAACCAAGCATGTGATACTCTTCAAATATCCTATCAAGGTATGTTAAAGGTGAAAACAACAAAGCTACAAATGCTAAGAAGAGATTTTGAAACAATATATATGAAGGAAAATGATAAATTAGATTCATTTTTTACTCAAGTTATTAGATTGGCGAGGCAAATCAGATCTCATGGTGAGAATCTAGAACATGAAAGAGTTGTTGAGAAGATTCTCAGGAGTTTTCCCACAAGATTTGAGTCTATTGTTGTAACCATGGAGGAAACAAAGAACCTCTCATAGTTATCAGTTGATGAGCTCCATGCATCTATCATTTCTCATGAACAAAGGCTGAGTAGGTCTGCAAACACATCATTGGAGCATGCCTTCAAGTCACAAGCTTCAATCAACCAGGCAGAGGAAGATCAAATTTCAGAGGAAGAGGAAGAATTTTTTATAGAGGTGGAAGAAGTAGCCCTTAAATCTCAAGTTGAAGAGGCAATGGCCAAAACTTAGGCTCATGTTCATCTCAAAATCTGTCATAAGGACAAAGGTATGATAAGTCTCAAATCCAATGTCACTACTGTAAGAAGTTTGGGCATTACATGAATGAGTGCAAAAAGAAATAGTATGATTAGTTTAAACAAAATGTAGATTTTAGAAATGAAAGTCCGGACCAAAAACTAAAAAAGAGAACAATGTTTTTTGTGTGTAATGTTGCACAAGCTAGTGAAAAAGATGTGTGGCTTTTAGATTTAGGCTGAAGTAACCATGTAATAGGACATCTAGAAATGTTTTCAAGTTTAGATGAAAATGTAAAGTCTGATGTCACATTGGGAAATGACGACAAAGTGTTAGTCAAAGGAAAAGGAAATGTCAACATTCTAACTAAATAGGGGGAGCAGAAGTATATTTCAAATGTGTATTTTGTGCCTGGACTAAAATGCAATTTAATGAGTATAGGACAACTAGTTCAAAAAGGATATAGAGTAACTTTCAAAAATGGTCTATCCACAATTTTAGATAAATATCCAAATAACCAACTCATTGCCAAGGTTAAAATGACAATTAATAGAATGTTTCCTCTAAATATTTAGCTAGATTTGAATATAGATTATGCACAAGCACAAGTAACCACAATAGTTATGAAAACTATCTTTCAAGAAAAAATAAAAGATGAAAACTAGTTATGGCACCTAAGATTTGGGATCTTGAATTTGGAGGTTTAAATTTACTTCATAAGAAAAGTATGGTCAAGGGATTACCTTTAATAGAGAAACCAGAAAGAATATGTAAAGGATGCATCTTAGGAAAGCAACACAGATAATCATTTCTAGTAGGAAAGTCAACTAGAGCAAAAACCTCTTTGGAGATTGTACATTCAAATTTGTGTGGACCTATGCAAACACCCTCAATTAGTGGAAGTTTTTAATTTTTGACATTCATTGATGATTATTCAAGGAAAACATGGTTCTACTTTCTAAAGCATAAGAATGAGGTGTTTTATTTCTTCCAACAATTCAAGTCTCTTGTTGGATATAGTGATGAATCCAATGCTTAAAAAACTTTATAATCCAACAACTAAGAAAGTCATAATCAGCAAAGATGTATAGTTTGTAGAAGATAAAGTGTGGGATGGAAGCAAAGAAAAAATAGTCAATGTATCAACAAGTATACCACAAGAGGAAAATGAAGTTTTTGCATTAGCAAATATTCCTACTAATGTAACTCCTTCCACATCCATTCAAGCTGAACCAAGTGGTCCACATGTGATGCCATCATTAAATGTAAGAGAAACAACATGAGGACAACAAACCCCATCTACAACAAGAATTTTGTGCATTGGACCATCAAGTCCACATTCAACAAGTTCAAGTGATTTATCAAATCCCACATTGGCAAGCATGAGAAGACAAAAAATAAGAAGTATAAGGGATATATATGAACAATGATGAGGGTGCTAACCCGAGACACAAAATATAACACACACAATAGAGAATATTATTTATTCAGAATGATGAAATTCTTACATGTAAAGGATCTTAGATCATCGAGCTCTACAATGCATGCAAGCTACATAAACTACAAAATTCCCCCTTTTTCACAGTATGCGAACTTTTCCCGATAAAACTACAAAAATTAGAAAACCCTACCCATAAATAGCTCCTTTTTTGTTTTGGAGCCAAAAAAATATTCAAATTATGAGCTTTGACAATTTGGAGCCAAAAATTACAAATTCAAATTCAAATTTTAAAACCTTATTCGAAAATTAGCACATTTTGGAAAGTGCACTAGAACTTCTGGGAGCCATAACTTTTGACCTACGACTCCATTTTTCAAACCGTTTGAACTGTTGGAAAGGTATTGGAGTCAAGAGTATGATAAAAAATTTCTACATCAATTTTGGAAATATTTAGGGCTATTTTGGGGTCATTTAATGCCTCAAATCTGATCAGGTTGAAGGTTTTTAGGTGTAATTTTGAGAGATTGAAACTGCAATATCTTTCAAACTAGGAATGCTCTCAGCCTGATTCTTTCACCAATCTTCTTATTTTTCTGTTTTGAATCCTCTCATATAATTTTTGTCTACAAATACCTTCAAATTCCAATACATGCTAAAAATAGCAACTAACCAGAAAAACCAGAAAAGAAAAACTAAAAGTTGGGAATCACATTATGATGAAAAGGGTATCCAAAACTGCAAAAACATTTAAGAAAGTACAAATAGGAAATGCAAATATTTTTGGGTGATGTAGGATTTCCCTTACACCATTGGATGCTCCTACATCAAACAAAATGAAGGTGAGAATAATAGTGATCGAAAGTCTCTTTGTGCATTATATTCTCAAGTTGAAGATATAATTCATTTTGAAGATGCAATTAAAGAAGATAAATGGACATGTGCTATGGATGAAGAAATTGATGCAATTGAAAAGAATCAAACATGGGAGCCGGTGAGTCTTCCAAAAGACAAGGATATAATAGGAGTGAAGTGGGTTTATAAAACCAAATTAAATGAAATGGTTTTGTGCAAAAACATAAAGTAAGACTAGTGGCAAAAGGATATTCATAGCAGCCCATAATTGATTATAATGAAACCTTTGCACCTATAGCATGTCTTGAAACAGTAAGGATAATTCTTCCCACTGCAACACAGAAAAAATGGTCATTTCATCAAATGGATGTGAAATCAGCCTTTTTAAATGGTATCTTGAAGAAAAAGTTTATGTGGAACAACCACCTAGGTATGAGATTCTGGGTCAAGAAGACAAAGTTTACAAGTTGAAGAAAGTGTTCTATAGTCTCAAGCAAGCTAGAAGAGCTTGGACCAACAAAATTGATTCATATATTTTACAAAACATCTTCATTAGGTGCAGCAATGAGCCTACATTATACACCGAGATAAATAGAAAGGGTGAAATACTTATTGTTTGTATGTATGTTGATGTCTTGATATTTACCGGTGATTTAACAATTGATTTGTTCAAAGGAGACATGAAGGAAGAATTTGAAATCATAGATTTGGGACTCATGAAATAATTTTTAGGCATCGAAGTGAAACAAAATGAAAATGGTATTTTCATCTCTCAAAAAAAATATGTAAATGATGTTTTGAAAAGGTTTCATATGACAAATTTCAAATCAGCACCAACACCAATTGTTACAGGTTTGAAGTTAAGGATGATAAAGGTTCAAATGTGGATTCAACTTTGTATAAGGGACTTGTTGGTAGTCTCATGTACCTAACAACCACAAGGCTAGACTTAATATATGTTGTAAGCTTAATTTCTAGATTCATGGAGACTCCAAAGATATGCATTGGAAATCTGGAAAAAGAATTCGAAGATATGTAAGTAGAACAAAGAAATATGGTATTCATTATTAAATTTCAGGGGAGTTCAAGCTAATTGGGTATATTGATAGTGACAGTGCCAAAAGTGTTGATGATAGAAAAATCATGTCTAGTTATATCTTTCACTTTGGCACTGGTGCAGATTCATGGGTGTCAAAGAAACAACCAATAGTCTCTCTTTCATTAGCAGAAGTAGAATATGTAGTAGCAACAAGTGCATCTTGCCAAGCAATATAGATGAGAAAAGTGTTGAAAGAGCTAAAGAATGAACAAGTGGATGCAACAAAGATATTTTGTCACAATAACTCAAGAATAACATTGTCAAAAAATCCAGTCTTTCACAAAAGGAGCAGACACATTGATACCAGATATCACTTCATTAGAGAGTTAATCAACAATGGTGGAATCTTCTTAGAGTTTTGTAGGTCTCAGGAATAGTGCATATACATCTTCACTAAGGAACTTTGAAAAGAAAACTTCATCTATTAGAGAGATCAATTGGGCATCATTGACGATAGTAGTTGTGATTAAGGGGGACTGTTGGAATTTCTCTCAACTCTTGCCGCTGCTTCCCACCATCCCACAACCTCTCTTTCCTTTGTTTGCATCTATGTGGTGTTTACCACAATCTTGTGGCTCTTTTTGTATACCGTGGTCCCACTAGGTGCTTTGAATCCTTCTCGATGGTAGAGCAGTGAAAGTCTTTCTAGTAGTATTTTTGGTGTACAATATTTTTCTCAGGCATTTAATTTTTAAGGACTATATTTAATATGGTTTTGTTTGTCATCTATGTTAAATATCATTTTCACTTGACATGAATAAGAAGTTACCATATTGTATTTTATTTCACCTTAATTTCTTTCTGGTGAAGTTTTCTCCATAGCTTTTTTGGTGAGATTTTTTGTGTTTTTATCAAGTGTAGTAAAAAAGAAGGTAAATAAGTTTTTGGTGTAATGCTCTACAGTAGCAAAATTTGAGCAACAGCTCTATTTCATGAAATCAAAGGTATATGTTTTGAATGAATTAATACAATATAAATTTTTAAGGCATATGTTTTGAATGAATTAATACAATATAATTTTTTTTGGGTTTATTCTATGTGCTTTAAATTTCTACTCTCTCTATAATTATGTGTTCAATTCTGAGTTGAGTCAATTTAGTTTTTTTAATGCTTCTCTACCTTTGGCCTTCACCATTAAAAACAAATTCCAAATCAAAAATTAACCACACAAACTTTTGAAGCAAATGTTACAATTTATTTTATGGTTCTAATTCAGAATTTCATATTTACATATGCAAATAATAACATACTAAAATATGATTTTTTCCCCTTATTCTTGCTCAATCTCCAACTCTTCCTACTTCAAGATCACTCTAGAAACATGCATTAAAAATTAATTTATAATTGCAAATTTTTCCAGCCAATCATAGGATCGATTTCCTTCACTGCATGCACTCAAACTGCTTTCTTTTATTAAAACCTACTCTATAGCTGTTGCTCCTAAATCCCATGCAGCCCCATGAATTTGGTCTACATTTTTTATTTGCTTATATTCTTTTTATTATTTTTCCTATACTCCATAGGGTCGTGGCTTGTCCACATAATCTGTACTCAAGTTTTTTTATTGCTAAGAACTCCTTACCCATAAGTGTCCCTTGGCATTCTCTCCAATTTAACATTTTTATTTCTTTTGCACTATTTTATTTTGCAATTCTTTGGTAATTTGTACAGTTTATTTTCCTTATTGTTGCACCTCTGAATTGAAACTATTTTAGTCTTCCCCAATGCCTTAAATTTTTTTTTATATTTTAATTTTTTACCAAAACATGGAATCCCATTAGCATTGTAAAGATCAAATAATTAAATAATTAAAATACCTAGGTGTCATAGGTGTTGCAAGCAGAAAAATGCAAAGTGCTCTAATTTCCACAAAAATGGGCAAGCACACCCATAATGATGCCACATGTTAAAATGAAAGAAGATTATATAGATAATATCATTTTTGAACAACAATAATAATAAATATTATATTTCTTTGGACATTTACAATGTGCATAACCACCCAAATTCCCTTAGGGGAATAACTCCCTAAAACTAACAATTAATAATTAACTCATTTACTAAATGTAAAATTTATTTTCCTAAAACCATGATCCCTTCTCCCTTACCCCACCCCACCATGACCCCCCTTAAAGTTTACATTATAGAAAAATAAAAATAAAAATAAAAATAAAACTTAAATTCCTACATATCCCCCTCTTAAGGTTTACATCATAGAAAGAAAACAAAAAATTTGTATTAGCATCAACCTAAACTCCTCATGTCTTGATAAATGTTCATATTCTCCAACACTACCTATGAATTGACACATTCAACTATTCACAAGAAAATCACCAATTGAATTGAGACTAACTCCATTATCAGTAACACTCCTCCAACTGTGGATCGTGACTAACTCCATTATCCATAGCAGCACTCCATTTGTAGATTGGGACTTACTCAATTATCCACAAAAACACATCTGTAATTTAACTATGGATCAAGACAAACTCAATTATCCATAAATAGTTTGTGAATTCAATTATCCACAAACCAACAAATCACTACATGCCCCATCTTGCTCCTAAAAGGACTAGAGATGAAAAATGCTTATCATGCAAGAATCATCCCTAAGCAAGAAGCTAACTTGGGATGATAGATATCCTCCCACCTCTATTTCCTCCAACCTCCGATATGACCCCTTTCAATCTTAGTCATCAAATACAACATTAATTGCTCTGAATGCATCATTAATAAATGCATAAAAGTGTACATAGATAAATATGTTGAATTCAACCAATAATGCATCCATTACAAATATTTTATTTTTCCTCCTAGCATATCCATATATCTGAATCTTTTGTAATATGATGATTTTGCAGTTTACATGTATAATTTCTAGAAATTGGTACTGAATGCTTGTAACTATATTATTATTTTTCACTAAAAAGTAGATACTAAACAACATTGTAATAGGAGGACGCATCTCAAAATACTGGCAATATGATGATTTTGCAGTTTACATGTATAATTTCTTGAAATTGGCACTGAATGCTTGTAACTATATTTTTCTCTTTCTCTAAAAAGTAGATACTAAAGAGCATTGGAATAGGAGGATGCATCTCAAAATACTAGAAACGTTTTACTGTCAATGAGAATTATAGACAACAATACAAAAATATAGCATTCTCCAACTCTCTTATTGAAGTCAATAGTATATACTATTGTATGGAGAATATAATTAATTAAATATGATTTATTTGATTAATTAACCTTAAATTCATCACGGTATTAGCATGGTGTGATGGTTTAAAAGGTGGCATTGTTGTTCTTTACAAGGTTCAAACCCATTGAGTGTATTGTTGAATGGTTGTATTCCGTTCATAGCTCCGGTCAAAAGTGTTTACCTTGAATAAAAAAAAACCTTAAATTATCTAATACTTAATAAATAAATAGTTATTATTTATATAGTTCACTTTTAATTCTTCTATTTTTTATCATATTATTTCCTCTTCATTAAATAAAAAATTAAATACTTTGTTTTATTGAATTATTATCATTATTATTTCTTCTATATTTATTCATTTATTCTATCTTAATCACATCATTTTATCTTAATTAAATAAACAAGTTTAAATACTTTGTTGTTTAATTATCATATCTCTTCTATATTTATTTAATAAACAAATTTCTAAAGTTTGTTTTATTAAATTAATTATTCTCTTTTGCTAATTTGAATAAATCAAAATATTCAAATAAAGGAAATTTCCTCTATTCACTCACCAATAAAATTAGATATTTTATATCTAATTAATTCAACTCGCATTCATGGGAAAGCTATGAAGACAAATTGAAGACAATTTGAAAATCAATTTGTCAATCTCCTTCCTCCTATCCTTCCTATCCTCTAGCAAGATGTTTTTCTAGGGAGGAACAATCCCCATGATCAGCTTAGATTTCTTCATCTCTCACGATTCAATCCTCAAGATCAAATCTAGACCTTTGCCTTGCTGCCACATCACAGGATGTTGCCATGAATCTATATATACAGCCTTTCTCCATAGGAAATGTATCCCAACTTTGTGAAAACTTACTCTGTAGGAATAGCAATTGAGAAACCAACCATCTTATCAATAACATTATCATTTACCAATAGCAATCATAGCATTTTAGAATCAATATCATGGCTGCATCATAGTTTATTGTAGCTTCTTTTATCAAGTTTCATGTCAATTTAGATTACAATAGTTTCATCATATAATTTTGATATCATCATATATAATTAGATTATTGCATTTAGCAGCATCTCATTCTCTAGATTGGCATTTTAATAGTCATAATGCTTACAAAATCTGAGAGCCTTGTGACTTAATAAATCTTCAGAGATAGAGAGCAATATGACGCTTTCAAGAGTTTTCTTATGTTAATTAGATTAATTATTGTTGATTCTCTTGATATAATGTCTTATTAAGAAGTTTTGTTTATTATTTACTCATTACTTATTCCACACTTACATTTTGGTGCCCACCATGGGGCAAAACCCTAGTTTTAACAATTTTTTGGAAAAGTGCATTTGCATGTTTCGATGTGTTTATGTTTTAGCGCGATCAAGGGTTCTTATAGCTCATCCAATGAATCTTCTAGCACATCCCAAGATTGTTCTAGCACATACAACAAATATTTCAACACATCCAAGGATTCTTTTGGCACTTTTGACACTTCTTTTAGTGCATCCAAGGATTCTTTTGGCACATCAAACAATTCTTTATTTTTTTGGTGCTTCTAACACTTCTTTTAGCACATCCAATGATTCTTTTGGTGCTTCTAACACTTCCTTTAGCACATCGATTGACTATTTTAGCGTATAGGATCTCTTTTTTAACGCTTTGATAGTCAATCTTAAAATGGCCATATCTTGGTCCTATGGGGGTCTTCTTCAAAGCTTTTATTTTTGAAATGGGGTATAATTTCATAAGCTATGCAATGGTGTAAGTATTTTTCACTTTTTGTAGAGTTAAAATTTTCAATTTTACATTTAAAGTCAAATCGCATTGTAGCGTGGTCTAAGTTTTAAGCTTTTTATGCTTAATCATTCATCTAACCCTTATATCTTCTTATTTCTTGATCTCATCTAACATTTTGAGCATTTATTTTAGGTTTCAAGAGGAACATGGATCATTGAAGTGAAAGAAAAATCATTTGATATCCATTGTAATAGTGTTTTCATTCATGCTTTAGGACCAAATAACATTACTTTGGGCTTAAAATTAACCTACAACTAAATCTTTGTCAATTTGGTTAAAATTGAACTTAAACACTTACTAGCTTTTTGATTTGGTTAAAATTGAACAAACAACTTCACACTCAAGTTTGGTGTTTTAAAAAGAACTTATTCTTTAAGTTAGGCATCTAGCTTAAGTAAAAGGATTAATTGAACCCCTTGTCTACTGTGGTTGAAGTGATAGGCCTATGCTCTCCCCTTCACTAGGTGATCAGAATGCTAGACTCACTTTTCATGCTGTATTAAATCCTTCAGAAGGCCTGTCATAGTGGGAAAAAGTACTCACCCTACGGGAATGACCTAAGTGGAAACAACCAAATCCAGGTTTTCCAACCCACTATAATCAAAAGTGAATTTGGGGAAACCCACAATTCAATGGAAGTGTGCAAGATAACCATCCCCAAAATCTTGTTCCAAATATTGGGAGGTCTCCTGAGGGAGTTTATCATTTGGCGTTCCAAACAAATATCCTATCTACGAAGTTTAGAGTAGAATCCAACCGTTTCAGTCTCCAAACACATTTTATTTCACGGTGCAAGGGAAGGGAAGAATCTACCCCCAAGATACTCACCATATAACTATCAGAGACCTTAGACAAAAGTGGAGGATTCAACTTTGGTTAAGACTCGGGAAAGGAAAAAACATGGGTACCCTCTAGGGGGTGTAGGCTGTGTGAGCTGACATATTTGCAAATTGTGGGTTGTGATATTCTAAGTGACCTACTTGACAATTAGAAAAGTGTTTGAACTATCTTTATTTGTGTCAAACCTATGGAAATTGAAAGAATCGGACTTGATTCTAAAACACTCACTACATGTTTAATACATAGAATCTAAAACAACTGTTTACAATCTAGCTTTTGTGTGTGAAGTTATTTTTTCAAATGTATCATCCAATTAGATCATCAAACTCCAAGATTTACAAGCAAAACACCCCTCCAAAAACATTTAGTTGGTTAGAAAATTACACACTGGAATTAATCATTTTACTAAGAAAAACCAAAACAAATAGGAAAAATTGTGAACATAATGACAACTTCTAATTTAGCACATACAAAGTCTATTTTAGTGTATCCACCCAGTCTTTTAATGCATCTATTATCCAAATAGTGCATACAACCACTGTTTTAGTGCATCTGACCTATCTTACAACACATCTGCAGTCTGTCACCATAATTTACTAGTGTTAGAATTTCCTAGTATCTTGGCACATCCACAGTCTATATTAGTGCATATACCTTGTCTAACAGCGCATTCACCATATCTTTCTATGCATACATAGTCTATTTTAGCGCATCTACCCTCTGTAATAGTGCATCCATAGAAAAAAAACCAAAGAGTTATTTTTTCAATCATTTAGACAGTTAAAATCAAAATTTGGATTTTTGTCAGAACAAAAACATTTTCTCAGTCAAACTAGTGTCTTAAACTTGGGAAAATTGGACCTTACAAGTCAAACTCTTCCAAATTAAACCAAGATCTTACAATTTTAAAGTTCCTTATCATCAAACACAACTCTTGATTATTAAATTAAGTTTCATTATCAGGATCAGTCTTCCTACAATCATGAAACAAAACGGTATAGAAAAGAGAAAAATATAACTTAGTCTCATCAATAAAATTTATCATTCTATTTGACTTAGTTATTATCTTTGGCACTACTTCACAAAAAGATCAAAGTTTAGTGAAAACCATAACACTTGTATGCCCATTTTAACAAGGTTATAAAGTAGAAACTCCTAGGAAAAGAAAATTGAAACTCAAACCACCATGGCTGAAATAGATGAGGATCAATTGAATGCTTTAGCTCATTAAATGAAAAACCTTCAACAACAAATCTGGGATATGCAAAGGGAAACAACCACAAAGAGATATTTGTTGCTAGACATTTTTTCTTATTCCTCTGACAAAAATATAGACATGGCACCTTCTCCACCAACAACTACATCATCCTAGTTCAATATCTTTAAATTTTTGAAAAAATCAAATCAGAAGCCCAAATCTCAGTCCTCAAATACAAATGACATTGAAAAATTCTATCATGTCATGCATTTAGCTCCATCCACCATAATCCAAAATAAACCTCAATATTCTTTCACTCAAGTTAACATTTCCATCGAATCATCCTCTTCTATCATATCTTCAACATCCAATGATTCATGTCAATATCTCAATCCAAAGCATACTAGCATACACTCACCTACACATCAAGATCAAAATATTCTTTTCACTCCATTCAATGATATCAAAATTCCACAAATTATTTGAATATTTGATCAAGATCCCATTTCTCAAGAATCTTATGTCAATCCCCTCCCTTCAATTTTCATGCAAAATAATTCCCTTCCATCTCAAGAGACAAGTATCCTTCCAAGTTCTTCTTCCACATCATCTAATCAATCCATACCATCTCATGATTTTATTGCATCATAAGAGAATGACAGTTCTTCCATCCTTTCTAATGATGTCTTATGAACTGATGATCAAGACATGCTTTGTACAAAATATCATGATTCCCTTCCTCATCAAGATCAAGATATGCTTCCATTCAAGGATACCCTTTCATCCCATGAAGATATTTATCCTTCTCATGATCAAGCTAGTTCCTCTCCTACACCTCATGATCCTTTTCCAAGTCAAGATCAAAAAAACCCAATCATCCCCATGTCAAGATCCTATCACACCTATTCAAGCTATCCATGAACCCCACACCCATAAATTGGGATCCTCCACCTTTATTGATTTCAGTTTACTTCCAACACCTATCCTCTCATCCATATCATATCCTCTGCAAAATGGACTCGCATCTTGTTTCACAAACAATATATATCCCATTGGTAAACGAATGTGTCAAAGTATGAATTACAAAATAAAAGGATTAGGCCTTCATGAACAAGGTATCCTAGAAACCCTTTCTATTCAAAGAAACCCATATCACCATGGACTTGATTATATGCCTAAGTGTCCTAGTTCATCAAACCTTCCATCTATCCTAGGTCCTCATTCTAGTTCATCACATATTCCATCTATCCTAGGTCCTCATCCTAGTCCATCAAACCTTCCCTCTATCCTAGGTTCAATCCACATGTATCAAAGGATCAACATGTCTCCTCGAAGAGACAAAAATAAAAGAAAATTTGATCCAAAATCAAAAGAAAAATCTAAAATTCCACAAAGGCCCATCAAAGCAAAAAGGCAATTTTCAAATACCACAAAGGTCCATAAATCAAAAAGAAAAATGTTAAAGGATAAAAAGGCCCACAAAGAAAAAATCAATGTCAAAAGTCATGTGGATTCCTAAAAGTCTTGAAGAAGTAATAAAATCTAAATTGGCATCCAAATTTGCTAATCCAAAAGCTTCCTCCAATTTTCCATCTAATAACCTATCACCTTCCAAATCCATTTTTCCTCCATCACTCCACCACTCTTCAAGGTGTGTGCCATCGTTGATCTTGCCATCATTTCCATCTATCCATCAATAGGCCTTCCAACCTCATATCTATTATCCAACATTCATTCCCCATCATTTTCCCTTAATCGAAACCTTTGCATAAGTCCTTAGATTCTTCCATCATATCATTAATCTGCCAACATTTAGGAGTCTAATTCCCATTCCCATGGTTTATTAGAGGGATATTTGGTTGTGAAACTTAATGCTTAAGCCATTCCTCCATCTCCCTATGATCCATATCCTATCTTCCATATTCGTCTTGCACTCTACACTTAGGGACAAGTTTCGTCCATCTTATCATTCATGGTCATTATCCTTTCTATGCTCATTCCTTACATTTCCACCTTTGATCTGGACAAGGTTAAGGATCTTCTTGAACATCATATATCTTATCCTATATGCTTTATCCATAGCTTCCATTCCATATCTTTCATCTTATCCATATTCCATTATTCTTACTAGATACATCCTTTCTTCCTTTCCTTGGTCTTGATGAGGAATAGGGGAAAAATACTTGGGCCTTGTGTCTATATCTTATCTAGTTGCTCTTGATCATCACCATTCATTATTTTTATCCTTTCTTTCTTCCATTCCATAACTCCTAGCTTATCAAAATCCATATCACCATATCCCTTTGCAACCTTGAATCTTATCATATAAATCATATTTGAGCCTAGCTGTAAAATATTATCCAATCCTCATATATTTTGTTAATCAATCATCAATATTATCATATTTAGGGGAATCAGTGATCCTAAGTACTTATCATCATCATGCCTTATGGAATCAATCATTCCTGGCATCTTAATCAATCAACCATTATCATCTTTTGACAAGAGATATGTTGCTTGTGTGACATGTTTTGTAGTGAATCTTTCATTTTGATCTATCATTTATCCATGGTTCCATTACCTCTAGTGTGGGGCATCATATTCCTTCAATCGGTCATATCATATCATTCCATAAAAAAAAAACTCCAAAAATCCAAAAAATCCAAAAAATCCAAAAAAAAAAATCCAAAAATTCAAAAAAATAATTAAAATCCGAGAAAAATAAAAATAAAAAATCAAAAAATAAAATCCTGAAAAAGTGCAATAAAACCTCATGTACATATCCTGGCATCATAGTCGTGTCTCACCCTAGCTTGGGGGAAAAATACGGAACTCACTAGGGGAAATAAAACATTGAGCTAAAACAAACAAACAAATAATCGGTATGACAAATGTAGCAAAACACAACGATCATAGGGAAACTCAATATTGAACAATCAATCATCAATCAACAAAGGATCAAAACATCCGAATCAAACAGCTTAAATTGATCAATCAAATCAAATCTGAATGGATGATATTCTTTTGAATCATGAATTTATCACTTTAGCTTGAACGTTCAAATGTTGTGTACTTTGATTTTTGATATCATATCTTTGGAGCAACTCAATGATGTATTGAACTAGAGAAGCAAGGAAGGAGTATGATTTTTTTTTGTCTACTGTCTGTGAATTAATTATAATTACTGTATGAATTGTCATGGGAAGTGCTCTATAAAGTATCATGGATGACATTCCAATTCACATAGGAAAGTGGTAAATTCTTGTCTATTTATGCAAGAAATGCTCATGTCATCTTGGTTTAATTATACCTAGATGCTTGTGTTAACTTACAATATCAAAAATCATGGAAGTAGTACTCAAGTAATCATTGGTCTGCATTATTCCATTGATGGTTGTACTCACTTTCAACATTTTAAAGGCTCAATGATGATAAAAAACACGATAGATGGACTATTAAGATGACAACATTTGCATATTTAGATTTGCATGGTTAAATTAGATTGCATTCATATTAGTTTTGCATCTACATTATAGATTTTCCAAGGCTGGTGAATCAATAACATGACAGAATAATCATCATGTCTCAACTAAATCAATGCATAAATCAGGTCTTGGTACATCATCAAGTCTTAGCACATTAATCAATCCTATACTGAGGCATATCAATCGAAGCTGATAAACCGAGTCAATTGATAATATCTCAATCGGCCTGCATCAAGAGGTGGAATCATGTCCCAAGTCTTTGGAAAGCATTCCCGAAACTGAAGAATTCTAAAATCCAACTATGATCATAACATTTCACAAATCAACAAGCTTATCAATCAATATCAATCAGCCTATCATCAATCTATCATTGATCCTCACCTATCATGAGATCAACCATCATCAATCTATCATTGATCCTCACCTATCATGAGGTTAATCATCATCGTCCTATCATTGATCCTCGCCTATCATGAGGTCAATCATGATCCTATCATCAATTCAATCATCATCCTATCATCAAATCAAACAATTGGTTGAAGTGGTTGTCAATCATCAAGGAGGAAAAATCATCAAATTTTGCAAAGTCAATCTTTCTTTTTTGGGAGATAAATCATCATTATCGAAATATCAAAAATCATAAAAATTTGATAAATTCCAAAAAAATAATAAAAATAATAAAATTCATCAATTTATCTCTCGAGGGGGGCATATATCCATCATCAACTAAAATCAATGTATGGGGCAAGTTTGGGGCATATTGAAATTTTGTTGTCAGTACTAGCAGCAGCGACAAAATTTTCTTTGTAGCAATGCATAAAAACATCACTTCAAAGAGAGGCAACATGTATACACCTAAAAATGGTCTGGAGAATATAATTAATTAAATATGATTTATTTGATTAATTAACCTTAAATTCATCTCTGTAAATAAATAAATAGAACTATTTATTTAAATAGTTCACTTTTAGTTCTTCTATTTTTATCATATTATTTCCTCTTCATTAAATAAAATTAAATACTTTATTTTTATTTAATTATTATCATTATTATTTCTTCTATATTTATTTATTTATTCTATCTTAATCATATCATTTCATCTTAATTAAATAAACAAGTTTTAATACTTTGTTGGTTAATTATCATATCTCTTCTATATTTATTTAATGAACAAATTTCTTTAGTTTGTTTTATTAAATTAATTATTCTCTTTTTCTAATTTGAATAATTTAAAATATTCAAATAAAGACAATTTCCTCTATTCACTCACCAATAAAATTAGATATTTTATATCTAATTAATTCATCTGGCATTCATGAGAAAGTTGTGAAGACAAATTGAAGACAATTGGAAATCAATTTGTCAATCTCCTTCCTCTGATCCTTCCTATCCTTTGGCAAGATGACTTTCTGGGGAGGAACAATCCCCATGATCAACTCAGACTTCTTCATCTCTCACCATTCAATCCTCAAGAT
>VDFB02360703.1:0-31975 GCA_007258455.2 Sequoia sempervirens | reverse complement strand
TTTCTCTCTTAATTAAATAAACAAAATTAAAAAATTTGTTTTATTTAATTATTATTATTATTACTTCTTTTATACTTCTATCATAAATTAAATACAAAACTTAAATAATTTGTGTTATTTAATTACTTCATTTCTTCTTAATTAAATAAAGATAGCCTAAAATCTTTTATTTAATTATCATTTTCCTTTTATTTTAATTTAATAAACAAATCATATAGTTTGATTTATTAAATTATTTATTCCCCTTTTGCTAAATTTAAATAAATTAAAATTATTTAAATTGATGCATAAATCATATTCCTTTTATTACTCACCAATAAAATTAGATTTTTAAAATCTAATTAATTCAACTCTCATTCACGGGAAGAGCTTCAGGGACAAACCTGCAGGAAATCCTCTCCATCTTCTTCCTCCAATCTTTCCTCTCATCTTTCCTAGTGTTTTCATGGAGAGGAACAATCCTCCATGATCAGCTCCATCTTCTCATCCCATGCCATTCAATTCTCCAGATTGAATCCCAGCCTTTTATCCCGTACCCCTGTGTAAATGTGTTGTCGTGAAAGCTATAAATACAAGTCTTTGGCTATAGGAAATAGATCCCAACTTGTGCAATCTTACTTTGCAGGTTTTCCAAGCATTCAAGCATTCAGTATTCATCCAGCATCCATCCAGCATCCATCAAGCCTTTTAATTCATTTAATTATGGTAGTTTACAGTAGTTTCTTTCTCAGAAGCTTTGCTGTAGAATCATCTTAGTTGCATTATTAAATCATATAGAAATAGAAATAGTTTAATTCTCATTCTCTAAGTGTCATTTCAATAATCTAATTAGCTTCTAAAATCTAAGAGCAAAGTAGATTAGAGAGATCTTTAGAGTTAGAGAGCAATAGGACATATTTTTGAAGATTCTTAGTTTAAATTAGCTTAATTTTCTTGAATCTTAGATACAATGTCTTATTTAGAATTGTAGATGCATTGTTAGATTGTTTAACATCATATCAAAAATTGTTGTATATATCTCTCAAAAGGTACACAAATGATCTCAAGTGGTACTCGCACCAGAAGGAGCAGGTTTCGCACCAGTATCACCACCACCACCGGATGTCCCAGGATCTCTCGGATCTCTCGGATCTCTCGAGAAAGGCTGTGTCACGCCTCTGCTCACTGTCCTCGAACGAGTCCTCTCTGAGTGGGATTAGACATAACTGACTCTCTGCTCTGGGGGGCAAAGCTCATGATAACGACTCCTATAAAACTCAATCTCAGCACCTGCTCGCATAGCCTCTCGCATATAATCTGCCACAAAGGTCCCATCCGCCACTCTCTGCAATCTCTCTGTAGTAGCCTGTGTTGTCTCTACAACCTGTCTGATAGTATCTCGCTCTACAGTCAAGGCTGTAATTTGTGCCTGAGCAGTGGTCAACTGTGCTCGTACACCTGCTAGCTGAGCCTGTGTTGTCACTGCTGCCTGTATGGCCTCATCTCTCTCACCAATCAGAGAGGTAATCTATGTCTGTGTAGTAGCTAGTTGTGCCTGCATCTGGGCCTATGTCTGTGCTAATAATCCCTGCACCTGTGCTAGCTATCCTTGTAAAGTCTGAACCTACACATGTAAACCCACAACCTCTGATCGCTCTGCTGAAGAAGAAGCAACGGCCAGCCTCTTACGAGGCGCACTAGTCAATGGCTCTAAAGTACCTGCTACGCTCGGTCTCCCCCCATCTCTGCCATCATCATTTACGACACACCGCCGACCATCACTTCCTATCATCAAGCACTCAAGCATCTTTATTATCAACATCTATATCCTCCTTCTCTCCGTTTCGACACTATGACTCACCTCAAGGTCAGCCAGGCCGGTGTCAAAGTACTTCGCCTATCCGAATGGTAATAAGGAGGAGAGGTGTAGAGATGTAACACCGCCCATACTCGTGAGTAATGCCCTAATAATGTTCGTCAGATATCCTATGCCATGGTCAGAGCAATTCCATAACCCCAACAAGTGCCCTATAAGCACCGACCCCAATCAACGGGCATCTACCCGCCGCCGTCTATAGTGCGTGCTACTCCTGTAAGTGGCTTAATTCCAACAATCCTACACCGTCAGGACGTGGAAACAGAATCACTCCAAAATCCTGTGGCCTTTCCCTCGACAAATACACTGGAAACTGGCCAAAAATCCCAACTCAATATCATCCTCATCCCAGTCATCACAATCTAAATAGCGATGCCAGGTCACTGTCTCCACATCATCAAGGATCCGTCTCCAATAATCTAGCTTACCCATCATATGCTGGGTAGGCCTGCCTCTGTAGCGAAACACATAAGGTCTCGTCGCTGGTCTCGATAACACCAGCATGGGACGCATAACAATAATATGCTCCCATGCCGATACCTGAAGAAGTGTAGCTCCCGCTGATAAAATACTACCTCTGAGGTACACGATCCAGTGTAAATCATGATATAGCTAAGCAAGCATACACATGCCCCAAGCATATCTCGTCCTGTGAGCCACCATACCCTTTAATACCCGATCCCATCCAAGAGATAGACCCTTTGACCTCTTATCAAAACAAAGGAATCCACCAATAAAGCCGGCCAAAACTGAAGGAAGTGGAGCATATGAATCATAGATCTCTACCCATGGGATCCACACTCCCACAATATGGGGATCCTGAAAAACTCTCCGCATAGACTCTATCCCACCAACCTCCTCCGAATCATGCACGACAATCTCCCCAACAAAAGGAATGCGAAGAATACGCTATACATCCTCCGGCGTCACGGTCATCTCGCCAGTAGGTAAGTGGAAGGTGTTGTGGTTACTATGCCACCGCTCTACTAAAGTTGTCAATAGACCCCTATTAAGTCTAATATGGGGCATATCCAGTAATGTCGCTAAACCGCAATCAGTAATATGCTGCCTCTCATCTGCTGACAGTCGTGGTATCATATCAAAAGCCCAAGGGAACTGCTCTCGCACCTGGATAACATCTAAATACTCCTGTTATCATAAAAATATTTCACAGATCAATACGTTATCAAACAAAATATCAAACATTATGAGGTCAACAATTACTAAAAATTGTGCTTTACCTATCAAACGATCAATTTATCAAGAAGGAACCCTCATCTATCAATCAAGTTCATTCCTTCAGAAATTCTAATTATTCCTCGCCTATCATGAGGGTAATTATTATCAATCAATGGATCTCGCTCATCATGAGATCGTTTACCATTTATTTAGTTAGATCAAACTAAAATAGATGGAGTCAACAACAAATCGACAAAATAAAAATCACAATGCATAATTTTTTATCAATTTGTTCTTCCAAGTGCTAAAACAGGTAAATGGCACGCTAAAATGACTAGGGCACTACAAAATTCTCCTGGTGCACTGCAGAATCAACCTAACGCACTAAAACTACTGGGGCGCTACAAAATCCTCCTGGTGCACTGTAGAATCAACCTAACGTACTAAAATACTGGGGCGCTACAAAATCCAACTGGCGCACTGCAAAATCAACCTATCGCACTAAAACTCTCGCATGCTACCCTAACCTACCGACGCGCTATAGTTTTCTGTTGGCGCTAAAACTTTGGCGCACTACAACAGATGACTGACGCGCTATTCCATGCCTAACGGGCGCTAAAATAGTAAAACACATAAAAAATGACCTAAAAAGTACTAGCACGAATTACAAGGAGGATTTGGGGTACGTACCGGAGGTCCATAGTCGGTCGGACGCTGGTGATGTCGCACACGCTCGAGTCGGTGGGTGTAGTAAGGGATCGACATCCTGATGCTCTAGCACTCTGAGGGTCTCTATCACAAGATTATCAAAGTCAAATGCACAAATGACTTGAAAATGACCTTTTGAGCTTTTATAGGTTATTTTTGTGGGATTTTCATTGGATTTATTTATTTTTCTTTCTGAGAGATTAATTCTTATCTATCACAAGGGCATTTTTGGACAATTTTGTCAGGAGATAAATTATTTCTTCATCAAATTATCATAAAAATTCAAAATTTTGAAAAATCATAAAAAAATTCTAAATTCATCAATTTATCTCCCGTGGGGGCATATATCGCTATCATTTCAAAATTCAACATCTGGGGTAAATCAGGGGCATATTTTAAACTTTTCGTCAATACTGGCAGCTGAGGCAAAATCATTCTTTGAAACAATGCGTAAACACATCATTTCAAAGAGGGACAAAATGTAGACACCTAAAAATGGTCTGGAGAATCTAATTAATTAAATACGACTTATTTGATTAATTAATCTTAAATTATCTACTTAGTAAATAAATAAATATTTATTTATATTAAGTTCATTATTAATTCTTCTATTTCTCTCTCTTAATTAAATATTTAAATGTAACCCAGCCTCTCTATTGGCTAAGTAATTTCGCTAAGCTCACTGTCACGAAGTTCTAGTCTCCCTCGGGTCCTCGTGGTACCTGAGAGGGCTTGTCGCGCCAAATGCATTTCTGGCCAATGCTAAAGCTTATATTTCAAAGACCGCTAGCCATAGGGTCGTGGCTACCGATTCCTCGCAGCCTAAATATATATATATATATTTAACAAAAATTAAAACTTTGTTTTATTTAATTATTATTATTATTACTTTTATACTTTCTATCATAAATTAAATACACAATCCTAAATAATTTGTGTTATTTAATTACTCATTTTTCAATTAAATAAAAGATAGCCTAATTTTTTATTTTAATTATCATTTTCCTTTTTATTTTAATTCTTAATAAAACAAACTTATAGTTTGATTTATTAAATTATTTATTCCCCTTTTGCTAAATTTAAATAAATTAAAATTATTTAAATTGATGCATAAATCATATTCCTTTTATTACTCACCAATAAAATTAGATTTTTAAAATCTAATTAATTCAACTCTCATTCACGGGAAGAGCTTCGGGGACAAACCTGTAGGAAATCCTCTCCATCTTCTTCCTCCAATCTTTCCTCTCATCTTGCCTGGTGTTTTCATGGGGAGGAACAATCCTCCATGATCAGCTCCATCTTCTCATCCCATGCCATTCAATTCTCCAGATTGAATCCCATCCTTTTATCCCGTACCCCTGTGCAAATGTGCTGTCATGAAAGCTATAAATATAGGTCTTTGGCTACAGGAAATGGATCCCAACTTGTGCAATCTTACTCTGCAGGTTTTCCAAGCATTCAAGCATTCAGTATTCATCCAACATCCATCTAGCATCCATCAAGCCTTTTAATTTATTTAATTATGGCAGTTTACAGTAGTTTCTTTCTCAGAAGCTTTGTTGTAGAATCATCTTAGTTGCATTATTAAATCATATAGGAATAGAAATAGTTTAATTCTCATTCTCTAAGTGTCATTTCAATAATCTAATTAGCTTCTAAAATCTAAGAGCAAAGTAGATTAGAGAGATCTTTAGAGTTAGAGAGCAATAGGACATATTTTTGAAGATTCTTAGTTTAAATTAGCTTAATTTTCTTGAATCTTAGATACAATGTCTTATTTAGAATTGTAGATGCATTGTTAGATTGTTTAACTCATTCGTACGCTTACAAATACCACTTTGGTGGTGTTTTGGGCAAGTAGCTTGGTGAAAACCTAGAAAATAGGTGCCTCACGTAAATAAAGCACCTCCATCTATCTTTGGCTCTTTGTCCTATCATTCTTTGCACCACATTCATCTATTGTATCATTCATCCTATTTATTCCATCACCCATCCACATCCATATCATAGCTTGATATTGTAAAGTATCATTCCCCTTTAGTACTACTTTGGCATATTCTAAAGGTCAGTTTGTCTTGCCTATATTGAAGTAGTTTATTGCATAACACCATGGGAAATTTGTTATGGATCAAATTAGGTTCTTGTATATCTTAAGGTTATTTGAAATCTCATCAAAAATCCAAAAAACATTCATAAAAAATTCATCAAAATCCAAAAACACTTGCAAAATCCAAAAAATCCAAAATCTTGTATAAGCCGAAAATTCAAAAACACTTACAAAATCCAAAAAATCTAAAAACATCCAAAATCCTGTACAACTAAAATCTAGAAACATTTGAAACTGTAAAATCAAATTTCAAACATCCAAAACACATCAAAATACCTAAACATGTCAAAATATCAAAAATTGAAACCAAAAATATTACCTTCTTGAACTACGAGTCTTTAAGCTTGAATGTAGGCAAGGCCATCATTGATGTGCCCCTGAGACACCATAGGTCAATCCTTTAGGAGTCCATGATCATAATAAATTGACAACCCATCAAACTATTCGTATCTCATCAACAATAAGTCAAGTTAGTTGAACTATGTGGTCTCTACATGTATAATGTAGGCAAGGCTCATCTTTGATAAGCCCCTGAGGCCCCTAGGATAGTCTGTTAGGTTGGTTCTTGGTCAGAAAACTTAGAAAACACAAAAAAAATTGCAAAACTTAAAAAACCCTAAACATTTGAAAATTGAAAACCCCTAAACATTCAAAGAACTTAGAAAACACAAAAAAAATCAAAACTTAAAAACACAAAAAATATTTGGAAAATTAGAAACACCAAAACATTGAAAACCTTGAAGAAACCATAAAGAACCTCAAATAATCGAAAACCTAAACATTCACATAAACTTTCAAAAGACCAAAACATCCTCAAGACATTTTCGAAAACACCAAAATTTGAAATATTTTAGAAAAAATCCAAAACCA
Organism: Sequoia sempervirens; assembly: GCA_007258455.2. Lineage (NCBI taxonomy): Eukaryota > Viridiplantae > Streptophyta > Pinopsida > Cupressales > Cupressaceae > Sequoia > Sequoia sempervirens. The sequence continues at coordinate 25,253 of VDFB02360703.1, read as the reverse complement.
CGTCCATCTCATTTGATAGCAATCAAGTAGGATTCTAAACCAATCAACCCTTAACCAATTGGATTCAACAGGGTTTTGAAACTCTAAACCCTCACAAAGGCTATTCTCCACACAAGCACTCTTCCTTGCTAATAGGTTTGTAGACCTACAAACTTGAATCTAAATCACTCAAACTCTCTCAACCAAAAAAATTCTTATGTTTTCAGACACTCATCAAAACTTCCGTAAACATATCTCTAATCTCATGCAACTCTTTTAGAACATCAACCCGAAACTATGCCTTCTACACTGACCTAGGCCATGAATTAGGCCATTTTTACAAAGAGACACCTCCCTAATCTTGCAACCAACCCAAGAAATAATATGGTCAGCACTCACCAGCGTCCAAAACCACCAAATCCACCATTTCTTTGCAAAGACACACCTCCCCAAATGCCTATTCAAGAGACCCTTGTTTCAAGCTATTCATATGAGGGTTTATTGAAAAACTATATCCAAAACCTTCCCAGACCTTGGAACCAGTTCAAACACCCTTATTCAAGCTTTTATATGCTCAATAGTTCAAGAAATATCTCTGTCTCCAATGATTTCTTCAAACCCTAACCTTAAACCTCCATTTTCATGCTCTTTTCCACTCAACTTCTTCAGGGACAACAACAAACACCCCATAAATCCTTTCTCCCTTCACAAAATCTTCATTCTAGCTTCAAAACCTAACCTGCAAGATTCATTCCTCTGAGCCACAAAGATTACAATAGGAGGAATGAGTCAGAATTCCATTTAAAACTTCAAAAACCCTTAAATCTGCAAGTTCAGATTAACCCTTGTAAGTTAGCAATAAAATGAGTTTTATTCAATGAGATTCCTCCCAAATGGATACAAAAGATAGATAAAACAGTCCTCCATAAGTTCTCAATAATTTGTGCCATGCAATCGTTGGACACTAGGAACATTGCTAGGTGGGTTAATTAGTGTTCCAATAATATTTGAATTTCAAATCAAATCTTAAAAAATATCAACAACAATATTTAACTCAATAACATTCACAACATATGCCAAAAGGAAACATGAAAAACTCAGTAAAGAGACAATGTGAACAACACCATAACACCAAAAAATCTTTTTGACGGGAAACCCTCAGAGGGAAAACCACAAAGGGAGATTAATCCACAAAGTATACTCTATTAAAATTATGATCAAAAGGGAATGCACTTGCATTTAGGCACACTGCCTAGAGCTCACTGCTCAAAATAGGGAAGGCTCACTACCTTATAAAATATTTGAGATTACAAAAAAATGTTGAATTAAGAATATAGCATCTACAAATGCCCGGATTCAGTTTCAATGAGGCACATAAAATAGATTATGGACCTCTTGTCCAATTCACACTTCTGCTCTGCTCTGCTTTCTTACATGAAAACCCTTTTGCTGCACAAACAAAATTCACTTCAACAGATCTTCTGATATTAGCTCATGCTATTGCTCTACACTTTTTCACTTACACACCTTCTCACTTCTTGATCCACACACCACACACCAAAAATTATTTTTTGATCTTACATATATATCCGCTAACAAGATTTTATTGCTATATGTCAGCTTTGCACAAAATATAATATTCTTCCACATGTCGGCTCAAATCATCAATTAGAATTAATGTGTATCCACACAAGTCGGCTAAACTGTAGTAGGGACCCAAATCAAAATTCCCAACATAAGAAATAGTTAAAAAAATATTCCTCATACATCCAAAACACGCCATACACAATAGGTCGGCCATAATGAGAAAATAAACAATAAATCATTCTATCGAATCTCTTAACTCATACACTGATTTATGCAACACCACAAAACTTACCAATAAGGTAACATACATGCTTGACAAGCTTCCCTGGGGATCCACACAACAAAATAATGATTCAGTGAAGTATTCAGACCAACTTATCAACCAGATACTCTGTTCTTCAACTTTCAGCCAGTAGATTACAATCTTCTACTTTTCTTATCGGTAGGAACTACTTCTAAACCGTGGACCATTGTCAATTCCAGCTTGCCATCAATGAAAACACTAGCAACCAAAAATAATCTCCCAAACATATGCCAATAGGTACAACAAACAGTTCGCATTTACATGTAATTGACAAGAAAAACACAAAAAAATTATGAAAACAGGGGAAATTCTTGTTATTATTGCTTCAAAATCCTCCAACCAGCCATTACATCAAAGGAAATCACATATTTAAACCTTCCCCATCATGAACCAACCTACTCAACAACTTCCAACCGATTTTCAAACTCCCCATGATCATTGGGGTTCAAAAATTGCTCTTTCTGCATATTTTATTGACAACATTTTTGCTCTTTTTGCATTACTTTGAAAATTGACTTCCTATTCACCTAGAACATTACAAATGGTCTACTTAGACCTTATTGAACCCAAAAACATGACCTTACACTAGAAAAATGACATTTTACCTACCTTGACCACTTTTGTCAACATTGACAGCTTCTTGACATGATTTGCATCATTTACAATATAGACCAAAAAGACACCAAAGTTTCCCAATTACATAAAAATTGTCTCATTGACCTTATTTAGACTCAAACTTTCAAAGCCATCTAGACCCAAACAACCTAGAATAAACTCTTCATAAAACCACTAAAGCAAATTCATTGAAAGGATTGGTGCTCTTGCACCATCATCTCGCTTTCACCTGCAATAAAATTCATCCATAATAAATCAATCATCATCTTCAACCTTTGGTAAAACAAATAAAAAACAAGTGTCACAAGTCATAAAGTGAGAACCTAAGTGTCAAAATCTAAAGTTTAGATCATAGGTAAACAAGTCAGTTGAGCTTATATCAACAACTTATCACACATCTAGTCCTAATCAAAACATCTAATAACATTTCCTAGGATGTATCCTTTCGACAATGGACATCAACATCAAAAATCACCTTAGCTATGTTAAATTGGCAAGAGATATAGATAACACTGATTTTTTATCTTTGATATTTTCTGATGATTTATCTTATTGACCCATTCTGAGGACCTATCGATGATGTCCAAATGATTATAGATAAAGGAATGGGGCATTGATCATTATCTTTCGTTTGTTGTGCTTGTGGGTATTCTTGTAAAATAATCTTGGTACATACTTGCTTAGTTGTGTGTAGGGAGGTTGTTTGGAATAGATTGTTGACTATTGCATATGCTTTGGTCTGATATATTCTAAGCTTCTAAACTACATTCTGACGAGGTTTCCATATGTCAAGATGTGAACAAGAACTATCCTATCTATTTGCAGAGTCAAAGTCCATCACACTAGATACAAAGCCATCCTGGTTTTCGATACCATGATGCATCGTATCTATGTGTTATATCAAACATAAGGAATGACAGAAAGTACCAATCCTAGATATGAGAAAAATCATCCATCTCATCACCATAATCTAATAAAGTCTCGGTGGATCATGGAATTGTTGGACTTTTGAATCAATCTCAAAATCAATGGTCAAATCATTTTATTCTTCTATCTTCTTTCCACGCTAACTTGGTATCATGATAGTCGACAAAAACATCATCATGCATCCATCCTACATCCACAAATCATCAGCATGCATACATCTTGCATCATCACAATTTATCATAATAATGGAAAACATAATCCATTGCATCATCATTATCATTTAAGTTGTTTCAAATAATATAAATTTGTTATTCTAAGCATCTTAATACATTGAATAATCATTCATAACATCCAGTACCATAAGCATTATCCACATACATACATACATACACCATGACATCATAAATCACATGGAAAAAAGTACACAAAAAGAAATGCATCCATCCATACATCTTGCATAGGCATATCATATCATTTGTATATCATAACATGTCATAACATATCATACATAGATACTAAAAAAGATAACACATCTATTGTATTGTATATCATATACATTAAATCATAGATTATCATCTCATATCGCATAAACATAAATAATAGAATTGCATCCATCACATTACATCCATACATAATCATAACGCATAAATATAGCATCACATCACATCGTATGCATCCATACATTCATAAAACATGAAATAAAAGGACATCACATCATGAATCAGAATCATCTCATATATGTATCAAAAAGTGTCTATCATGGCACAATATTTGAATCAGTGTGTATGAATATCAATCAAAAGTATAATATACACGAGGCTATCAAAAATGAGCATATGAATGTGTATTTGTATAAATAATTGAGCAAGTAATAAAAAAAGTGTTTATGAGCCGACTAGCCCTAATGGCTACTTGACTCCCCAAACTGTCTAATCGAAGGTTGATCCTTAGCCTTAGGAGGTGCCCCGCTCCTCTGTGAATAATCGAGCTACCTCATCTCTTTGGGCACATCTCTATGGTAGTGCATCCGATAATATGCAACCTCTATGACTGCCTCTTTGTACATGTGTGCTAAGACCATCCATCCCTGAGATGTTGTGATAGCCTTACATTGTTGTTGTTGCCCTATCTCTTGGGCAAGCTGTAGATCTAGTTGTTGTCACAACTGGACCTCCCTATCTCGCTCAACAGTCATAGCCTAAAGCCACTGCAATAATTGACCCCTCTCTGTTGTGAGGGTAACAATCTACCCATCTCGTGGATCTAGCTGTTGTGGTGGAGGAGGCGATGGTGCCCCCAAATCCTGTCAATCCTGCTAGCCATCTTGCTAATGCCTTGGGGTCCTAGTGACCCTAATCTTATCGAGGCTGCTCTCCATCCCCTAGCACCTATGCCCTATCCTCGCCTAGTTGTTACTTCTCATCTGGCCTCATCTACCTTTTCCTCTGCCTCCGAGGTATCCCCTCACTAGATCCGTCAAGTGCACAGGTGGCTTGAACCATGGATCATATCTTGGGGTAGTCCATGCGTCTGGTAAATCCTGATCATAAGCCCATGGTTGGGAAACTAGCTATCGAAACTCATTGATTGCCATGATGGGATCAATTTGAGCTCCCCACTAGACCTCTCTTCAAGACATCACAAAAATAACTATGTAATCATTGGGAGGTACATCCTATACCTCCCTAAACTATCAGATAATGCGATCTGGAAGATATTGCTCAATCATCGTGTGCTCTTGCCCCTACATATGATGGGTTTGGCGAGCAAAGTACAACTATTGTCGATCGTTGTACCATGCAAAACTTGCAGCCATGACCTCCATCTAAGTACAATCATGTCATTTATGACACAATGCCAATATGGTATACATGTCAACCTTGTATGTTACAATGTCATCGAGACTCAGATTGAAAGACATGGGCTCATCCCGGAATATCTTCCAAAACAACTAGTGGCCTCAAATGAAATGTGCTCATATACCCAAATGTGTAACAATGCCACACCTTACTCCAATACTCTGCCCTTGTAGTAAATTGCCCGGTGTATATCATGGTATAAAGAAGCAAGTAGAACAATCCCCTGCATACATAGTACTCCTCCTAATCATGTCGTACATGCAACTCCCCGATTGGACTCGAAACCTTTGCCTCATTTGCTAGGGGTACAATGACGCCATCAATGATTGTTGAAATGAACAATTTGAATATGGGTACTGTGCTTTGTACGCCCAAGTCTATTTGTGAGTCGACTAAATGATGTTGTCAATAAACAAAGTGAGCAACATGTGTCTCTCCTACCATCTATATATCACAAATGACATGCCCTATGGATGGGAAGCCATGTGATCCACCACACATCCTCAAGCATGACAGTTGACCTGCTAATGGGCAAGTGGAAAGAAGAGGTCACCATGTCACTTCCATGAGCATCATCATAGCCAAATAAGTGCGGACCTCTGGCAGGAAAGCAATGAAACCTAATCCTAACATCCTAGACCGCTCCACCTCCAGGTCATCAAAATCTGGTGTCACTGCCAAAATACTAGAATAGTGCTCTCACGACATCAATGATTGAATCTCCTCTTGCATGCATTGCACACTCAATGTCAATTTGCTTAGAATTCATAAAACTGATCAAAAACAGAAAGTCTGCATCCTAGAACATCAATTGGGTCGCTAAAATCAATAGCATTGCTATTTGTGGGGTGTGTCACTATATCATTTTTGGGGGTGTGTCACCAATTTGGTCACACACATCGCATACTCAATTGCGCATTAGCATTTGCATGCATCGCTATATTTAAAAATGAGGGTGCGCCACTATTTGGAAAGTGCGTTGCCCATCGCAAGTGAACGATGCTAAATCAAAAAACCTAGTGTGTGGCTATTTTAACTGTACGATCCCCTAATCAAATGCGTCGCCAAAATGAAAAACCCTGGTATGCCACTATACAACAATTGCATCACTAAAAAATCAACAGTGATGCTTTCAATGCCTTTTGTGCATTGCTATATAGTGACACCCTAAGAAACCTAGTTTTGATGCGCTAATAAATGCACTAAAACACAAAAATCAAGACAAGTTTCAAATCACATACCCTTGGTCCTATGTCTACTTGGTGCTGGTACTCTCAAACCCACTTAAAAAGGTAAAGTGGAAGCGCATGGTGAGCCATCTTGTCAAGGTGTCAGAGCTCAAACAACAATGATTATCTAGAGTCTGAATGCACAAATAAATTGGAAGTGCAACCTTTTCACCTATTTAAGCCTAAAAATTAGGGTTTTTTACCCTAATTTGAGCCAAAAGCTAGGGTTTTAGCTTATTTCACCTATTTTCACACTTCACAACTTATTTTGAGCCATTTTTTGCATTTATAAGGCCATTTTTTGCATCCCAGGGCATGTTTTGGCACTTGAATTAATATTTTACCTTTGTCGACAGATTAACCCAAAATTCAAAAATTCACCTGATCTCTCGAGGGGGTAGGGAACCAGCTTATTCCTTCCACTGGGGTAGTAGTGGGGCATCCAAAAATCTTTTTTTTTTTTTAATTTTTTAATCATAGCAACAACATTAATCCAAAAAAGCGCCAGTCTTTGAACCAACACAACAAGTACCTTGCTTCAAAGAGGGGAAAAATGTAGACACTTAAAAATGACTTGAATGATATCACACACTCTAATATGATATAATAACACCATTTCATCCTAAAATCCATCCCTTTTCACTTAATTGATTAAATTAGCCTAGCTATTTAATTAATTGCATCATTTTCATTTGTTAATTTGATTAATCTAATTAGGTTGATTCCTACCCCTTTCATTCTAACCTTTTGTCTTATTGAATTGGATAAGTCAAAATATTTAATTTAACACCCTAAGTCCTCTCATTTAAATTAAGTAATCTTAATTATTTAATTAAATGTCACTTTGATCCCTTTTCATTAAATAAGTTAATTATTTAATGGATATCATAACTTCCTCTAACTTGCATAATTGACACTTTGTTTTAATTATCAAATTACTAATTAATTCTAACTCTCCCACTTGCAAGGAAATATTCCTTGAGAATATTCCTCCTTTTCATATTCCTCCAAAATGGAATAATCTCATAAAATATTCTTTCCCTCTTCACTCATTTGAAAGAAGGAATATTCTTCCTTGTAACAAACTTTCAACAAACTTCTTGAGCAAGCTTTGAAAGTGTGCTTCTTTGCATGATTGTGAACCCTTGATTAAATATCAACTTGCATTCTCAACCCTTTATGGGAATCCATGATCCATGCCTTCATTTTCCTTCCATCCTGACCATTGATTGATTCTTTCAATCTTGACCATTGATTTCTTTTTGCCTATTCTATAAATAGACCTTTCATCTATTGAATAGGGATCCATCTTTTTAGAGCAAACTTATGTTGTTCAAAATCACTCTCATTTGCATCCATGTTTTAAATACATTTGATAAGCATTTTAGGTTAATTTTCATGCATTCTTTGCTTAGCATCCATTAATGGCTTCCATGATAACTTAGGTTGCATCCATTTAGTATATTTTGAATCTAGGGATTTCATATTTAAATCTTGTACACATTTAGAATAGCTTTGCATATAGTTACATCAATTATCTTAGTTTTTTATCATGTTAAACTAGCTTTCATCATGCTTTCATTCATCTTTTTCATTAGCTTCTATCAATTTTAATCGATAGAATCAATTGGAAAGGCTCATATTATCCAAGGGATTGGGAAAGGGTCAAAATTCCACATCAATGCGACACTACTCCCCCAATAGGATAAGAGAAAAATACTTTAGATACATAGGAGAAGAAATCAAAGACATCAAATAAACCAAGTCCAAGTCCTTTTCTCCCAAAGAAGAAATTCAAAAAAAGGGGGGGTAATTGTAGTTATTGTAAAAAGGGAGAGAGTGAAAAGTCTACATGCATAAGGAAATAAATTGATTCTCTCATAGAGCTTCTTAAAATAATAACATCAAGGTTCTTGAGTCCTCAAGTGGGGCCAAATCCACCAACACAAGGAAAGGAAATAGTAAAGCTTTCAAAACTATTACCTCTTCATCATCTTGTACAATATGGATACTTGATTTGGGTGCTACATACTACATAGTTACATCAAGTTAATAGTTATCTTCACTTAAGTCATGCTCTACTCTAACCATTCACATGGGTGATGATTCCATAGTTGATGTTACATGGATTGGGTTGATTGAGATTACTAGAGAGAACTTCAATAATATTCTATGTGTACCTTTATTATTATCTACTCTTCTCTCCATCTACTGGCTTAATCATACAAGGTTAAGGAAGTGAGTTAAGATTACTACAAATACAATTACCATAAGGGATATTGAATATGATTCCCAAGTTTCCCTTGGAAAGGAAGACCATATGACACACTTGTATACCTTTTATATTTTGTGCTTGATTCACATGTCAAGGCTCTTCTTACTCACACTAATGAAGTGGGTAAACTATGACACACGCAATTTGGTCACTTGAATTATTGCTATAGATTCATCAATGGGAGAGTCAAGAAATGGTCATAGGAGTGCCTCAAATCTCCTTCTCAAAATATATTTGTCTTTGTTGTACTTTAGGCAAACATCTTGAGGAGAATTATGACAAATGAAAGTCAACAAAAACTTCTACAACTCTTGAGTTGATATGTAGTGATCTAGTGAGCTCCTTTCCTACTCCGTCCTTCAAAAAAAGTTGATATCTCCTCACTTTCATTGATGATCTTTCTTGTTTTAACATGTCTATTATCTTCACAAAAAGAATGAAGTGTTTGGCTAGTTTCAACACTTCAAGGCCTTAACTTAGAAGTAAATAGGAAAGGTCATTAAAACCTTCATATTGATAATGGAAAGGAGTATGCAAACCATTGGTTTGAGAGATTTTTTCTATTGAAGGGATCAACATTTAATACACTAATCTTATAGGGCATACCAAAATATAGTACTAGAAAGAAAGAATATGTCCTTGAAAGAAATGGATAATTATGTGATACAATCTTGATCATTAGTACCATAATACTAGGTTGAGGAAATGAATTATGCTAAATAAATACAAAATAATACTCCACACAATGTCATGAAAAGTGTCAGTCCAATTGAGGCTTGGGTAGTCATAAACCATCAGTAATGGAGCTACAAAGCAAGCCTTGCATATTTTTGGGTTATCTTGATGGATTCAAAGGCTATCAAATTTATATCTTGATACTAATAGTGTGATCATTGTAAGAAGTGTTAAGTTCAAGGAATCACCTTCTCTTTCTTCTCAAATTTCCTATTCATCCTCTACATGAGGTTTTCATCAAGATAATGATTTTGATTTAGAGATAGAGGAACCTCATCCTCCCACCCTAAATTCTATTCTAGATTATCCAACACACATTTATGCTTCCATTTTGGCTACTTGTCCACTTTGTGCTTGTTATACCTTAGAAATAGTAGGTACATCAATTGGAGATCCATCAAATATTATGACAGTTATAATATCAAGATTTGCCTCATGCATACATAGCTCAATATTTTGATCCATAAACATTTGAGGAATAAAAAGGTATAATTGAATGTGACTTGACTATGAAGGAATAATAAACTTACTTGATCAACAATTACACTTGGAATCTAGTCCAACTTCCTAAGAGAAGAAAAATGGCTCCATGTAAGAGGATCTTTCAAACCAAGTATGCAATAGATGGAAGCATCGACAACTATAAGGGATGAATTATCACTAAATGTTTCTCACAAGTACTTGGAATAGATTATATGGACACCTTTGCACATATTTCTGAAATAAGTTCCATTTGCTTCACTCTATACATTACCATTACTCACCATTGGACTATATAACAAATGAATGTAAAGAGTATATTTCTTCATGATGATCTACAAGAGAACATATATATGACAACCATAAGAGTTCATTCATGATTATTCCTTGGTATGAAAACTTCATAAGTCCCTCTATGGCCTCAAACAAGCCCTTGGGTCTTGGTGTGCCAAGATGGATTCCTTCCTTCTTTCTCTTAATTTCAGTTGATGTCACTCTAACTCTATTGTTTATATTCTATAAAAAGGTGAAATTTTTTTCCTATTGTGTTTATATGTCAATGATTTGATCTTCACTAGAAGTTATTCATCTATGTATTCATCTATGATTAGCTCCATACAATTTACTCTATGAGATAAATTATCTATAACAAACAAGATTGTTAATTCTAGATGACTATTTGTAAGTTTTCCTCAAAACCATTTCTATTAAGTGTCAAATTAGAGGTTTATTGTTCAAATCCTATTGTTAAATGTACCTTATATCAAAAAATTGTGGGGAGTCTCATATACCTCACACATACTCATCTTGATTTTTATTATGTTGTTGATATGGTTTGCAAATTTATTGAAGAACTTCACAAGCTTCAATGAAAATATGTCAAATGTATATTACACTATGTATAGGAGACACACTCATTGGGGATACACTATGTAGCAAGTCAAGATACATACTTAGTAGGATACATAAATTTTATTTGGGTGGCGATTATGAGGATTACAAGTCCACATTTGATTACAAATTTCACCTTGGATCCAATTGTATATGTTGGTTGAGAAAAAAACAATAATGCTATTACTCTCTCATCTATAAAAGAATAATATAAGTGGTTGTGAATGCTACTGTAAATTCTATTCGAATTCACATCCTAATTGAGTTTTCCATCATCTATTAGCTACCATCCATCATCTACTATGACAACCAAAGTCTTATTGTAATATCAAGAAATCTAGTTCACCATCAACAAATAAAATATATTGAGATCCATATACATTATATCTAAGATATTATACAAGAGTAGATCATTGATCTTCAATACTATCCTACATCAAAGAATATTGTAGATATTTTTACCACTCTTCTAGAGTTTATATACGTTCATTTTTTAGCTCTTTTAGGGGTGCGAGACACTTACTTTTGGGAGGCTATTTAGTCCTTCCACTTTCCTCCTTGGAATAGAGTTTTTCCCTATAGTTTTATCTTAATCTTCTTCTTAGGGGTACACTCTCTATTCTTTATACCTTGGGATTCCTATCATGACTTATCTCATCTTGAATCATTTTTCTTTCCTAAGTTATACTTAAGGAGGATTGCATTGGTATGATTATTTATTTATTACACTTTACATTAAGTTCACTGAGTTAAATAATATTTATTTATTAATTAAGAAATAGTCAAGCACATGTGTTATCTCCTTGATTGATGGAAGCAAATGTCACCTCTTCCTCATTAAACTCCTTGATTGGTGGTAGTTAGGTGTCACCTCTCCCTCATCAAGTTTAGTCTTCTTAACACCACAACTTCTGTATGTAGATTCGATCCTCCAAATCTCTAAGGTTTTTTGAGACACTTGTCATCTTGACTCATGCATCCCAAAGCCTATATATATTAGAACTCTATTATTTTATATTTCGAATGTTATTGAATTTATGCTATCATAATTTTATTTTGATTATAGGGAGATGTAATTTTATCAATCATTCTTCATTATTGAATCTAACAAGGAAACATGTAATGGTGAACATTGTAACTTGTACTTATTCCCTTCATTTTATACTCGCTTTGATTTAGTTTCTCCATAATACAAAAAGAATGTGTAAAATGGGGATTTTCACATGAAAGTTGCAAAATAAATTGATCTTAGATTTTGTTAGTTCCTGCCAAGGTAGGAATATTTATGCATCCATTGCATTCAATTTCTTTCATTAGTTTAGCCAATCATCACAGAGAATTAAAAATTTGAGCAAAAATTCTATAGTTTGTATTTAATTTTTCATTTTAAATAATTATAAAAAATTATTTATCTTTTTTATTGGTTCATATTGAGAACAGTTAGTACAAAATTCTTTTTAAAAAAAAAATATATCTATATTTACCTAACACATTGAATCAAATGTCAACTATATTAATTGCTTGAATGACATGAGCACTATTGTATATGACACACATTTTGATATTATTGTGTATTTTTTATTGGTTGATTTTAGAAGCAACCATTACAAAAAGAAATTGTTGTTTAATTAAAAAAATATTGTAATGCATCATTTTTTTTTGTTAGCTAAGTTGTCAACCCTATTAATGTTTTGAGTGACAAAGAATAATGTTATAGACATGATAGGTTGCAAAATTTTTTTGAAAGGTATTTTTACTTACAACGAAAATAAATTATCATTCAATTTTTGAGAAGAAATTGTAATGCATTAATTTTTTTTGGTTAAATTGTCAACCCTATTAATGCTTTGAGTGATAAGGAATAGTGTTATATAGATAGGATATGTGGCAAAATAAAGTAATTTGAAAGGTATTTCTACTTACAATCAAAAATATTTGGAATTAGTTTATAGACATGATAGGTGACAATATTTTCATTGGATTTAGAATATACTATTTTTTTATGGTCGAATTTGAATCGTATTACTTAAATAATATTAAATAATGTTGTATACATCATGATATTGAAAAGACACATAAATCCAAAAATATGTGCAAATCTATGGCGTGATATGTCACCCAACAAATTCAATCAATATTAAATAATATGAAACAATACTTTGTTTGTAACATTTGTTGTAAACTGAAATTCTAAGAAACAAATCTAATTTAACTGTGGTGTATTCTTACCTTTAATCTCAATTTGTGCCCACAAATATGACAACATACATTATAATAGATACATGATTATTTGAATCAAATCATGCAACAACTACTCTATCTAACAATAACTATTGGTAGGAACTTGACACAATGAGTCTCTTGTTATCATATGCACTCATTCATAGGGTCTAGACTTGATCCTCAATTTATCCATTTCTTGTCCTATGCACCCATGAAAATGATCTATTTGTTTCAAAAATAAAATTCAAAACTCAACCTAATTGTTTACTTTTTGAGTCGGCTTGAAGTGTGAAATAATTAAATTACATGCTAGAGCACCATATTTAAGGACAAATCCCAATTTATTTAGAACATCTAACAAACACATGAATTGAACACCTTCTAGCACATCTAATGGGTTGACAAGGAATTATCCAATGATACTACATGCATTGGACACCTTCTAGCACACATAACATACTTAAAAGGAACCATCCAGTGATATTAGCATTGCATCAATATTCTATGTTATATTACATGATTTCTTGTTGTCCTTGATCTTGTTAAAAACTATTTACTTGATATCCTTATAGGGTTTTGATACAAGAGAGTAATTATCTTTGACATGCAAACTCCCAAATAGATAACCAAGTTTTTATGTGAATATTATACTAAAAAATTGAGGTAAACAAAGACCAATTCTATTTTTAGGTGAAGATTATACTAATGAGGTGACTAAGATCAAATTTTAATCATTTAATAGAGATAAAATTCAAACCATCAAATTTTATTCATTTAATAGAGATAAAATTCAAACTTCTAGCTCATATCTACACTTGTAGGGTCAATTTCATAGTTATAGAAATGACCTTAATAAGACCCACTTTTTATATATTCTAATCCTTTTATGTGACAATGATAGAGAAATACAAAATGTTAGACATAATCATATTCTGCATTAAACTAAAAGTTGAGCACTTTCATTTATTAATTAAAATACTGATTATTTAACATATTCATCATTCCCAACTCGACATTTAATATTATTAGTTTCTATTGAAGGTGGGAATACTAATGCATCCATTAGATGCAATTTCTTTTACTTATTTATCCAATCATCATATATAATTAAAAAATTGAGCAACAATCCTATACTCTATAACTAATTTTTTTATTTAATAATTTTGAAAATGCCATTTATTTATTTTCCTATTGGTTCATTTTGGGAACAACCAATGAATAAAATGAAATTATTATTTAAATTTTATTACATTTTCAATACATTAAATTGTTGTGATAAAATTTCAACTATATTAACAATGTAAGTCTTATTCAAACATTAATTTGAGGCTCCAATTTCAACTCTATTAATGTTTTATTATTACTTGAATTACATTGAACATTATTATAGCCATCATAATAGTCTTTCTCTATTTTGAGGTGGCAAGATAGATTAATATGAAAATTAATTATGTCTTCAATGAGATCCACTTCTATAAAATTACATCGTTGAATTTTAAACTATTGATTTTTTTGAGAAAAAGACTGAGAAGATTAAATATAATTATGCACTATATATACTTAATAATATGTTTACAAAATTGATTCAAACTTATTGAAATAATGTGCTATTATCTAATATCATTTTATTGCTTCATACAAAAAATGACTATCAAGAATTTAAGTTATTTATTATTAATGATCCATAATTACGATAATAGTGCACTAGTTATGTAATCTAATAGCCACAAACCTTCAACTACAATTTCAACTGTCAAATCACTCGTATAAACCAAATACAATTTGGTCAATCACATTGTTGATCCAAAAATCATGCTGCCATGACTTTAATTTGGAACTAATTAAGTTTGCAATTGACAATTCTAACAATTTTATTGCCTCCCTCAACAAAAAATAATTATTTTTTCACAATCTTTATTTTCCCTAAATACACAATCTAATCAACAACAAAACCTAGATGCAATACATCTCTTTTTGTTTTTTGATTTATTTTTAGGATATAAAGAGATGGACTATGAAAGGTAAAAGAAATAAAAAAATCTATATTCCCTAAAGGGCATTCATGTGATTCAGGAAGCGATCTACTACCCTTTCCAATTAAAGCCTAGTTAGTTTCCCTTCTTATCCGTAGTTTCCATAGAAGCATATTGAGGTCCTATGGTTTTTGTTTTGACCCGGCGTTGAGGTATATACTTCATCACCAGGAGTCCTGTGGCAAATTTTCTTAATAAAACCAATTATTTTATAATTTATTAGTCGACCCGTTCACCTTCCTCTTCTTGATTGGCCTCATTTCAATTTGCAAATAAAAAGAAAAAAAAGGGTTTCAATTTGGGAGGAGGAGAAAAAAGAGCTCTGGTTCACCAACGCATTGGCAGGGGCAGCCACGCATCTGTTATAGGTGAGTTATTTCTTTCCTCCGCTGCTTAATGCTTTTCTCAGTGCTTTCTCTTTAATGTTTCTCGTTGGAACGCCATAGTTTTTTCTCCAACCCTATAGCTAATTTTGGCCTATGGATTCTAATGTTAATAGCAGCTAATGAGCGACATGTCTAATAAACCCAATATGAATTGTAAATCTGGGTTATGAAAAAATTTAAAAGGAATCTGGTGTTATGTTCATTGGGTAGTCACCAATTCAATTTATATCTCCATGTTTTGTAACCATAAGCTGAATTTTATAGTGGGTACTGGTAAATTTGAAGTTATCCTTTAGCACATATTGGGTGGTTAACAAATCAATACGATACTTACAATTTGAATTGGGTTTTTTCTTGATGGATTCTGATGAGCAAGAATTCTCTTCCATGGAGTTATGAATTGTGCTCTCTATGTGATCTTTGATGCTCAAGAATGGACTCCCCGTGTTTGCATCACCTGACAGCTTAGTTGGGCTTGCTATGGTTTCATTTTCCTATAGCCAGTTTTGAGTCCGCAGAATGCTAGGCATACGTTAGAAATTAGAAATTGCTTGGGTTTTTAGCCTCGGTTTTCAATGTCGAATCTTAAAGGGTAAAAGGGTTGCCTTACATGGCCCTCTGTTCATATGATCATGTGTTTTGTAAGTAATTCATGTAATCCCTTGGGCACTATGACCACTTAACCTTTGTGAAGCAGTGCTTATCTTCTGGTAGAGAATTTATCTGCGCGAGTGTCGAAGTTTGGCATCCTACAAAGTAAGTAGTAGTCTTTGAACACCGAGCCTCACCAGCTAAATAAAAACACTAATAAAATCAAGTAATAGTAATTGTCTAGTGATTCTTTAGAAATTGTTAGTGTGTGTGGTTAATTTAGTTGACAAAGAGTTTTTTATTTCAAACCCCTTAAACAGTAAAAGGTATTTGCCATTTATCATTTCATGAAAGTCCAGAGAGGTTTCTATCCAAATTAATATTTTAACAAATGATATTGTATGTAATTATTAGAGGAGTTAGTGTGGTATATTCAAAAGAATCTTAATCCTTTCCTGGTGCATCTTGTTCGTTACCTCTCTGGTTGGGTGCAAGGCCTACCCTCGTTGGGAAATACCAAAAATACCAGTGTATGCAAGATTAAAGAGGGATGTTCAACTTTTTTGAAGATCATTTGAGAGGATTGGTTCTGCTCTATTTAGTTGATTAAAAAATGTATGTTTAGGTCAATTTATTGTTGGTTTTTCTTATTTTTTCCTGGCGAGACAGCTTCTTTGATGCCATTGGTGCTGACCTAAGATTGGACAAGCTACCAGACAATGATTTTCAACTGAACGAGTAACTGATCCTTCTAATGACGTGATGTGTGCACCCACAGATATGTGCATTTAGATATGTGTATACATGCGTATAACAAATCTATTGATCTGTTGTGCTTGGTGGTCCTAATTTTTTTCATCATCAAAAGGTTATTTATGAGACTAATGTTGGCTTTAGTTGCTTTCTTTAATCATATTTTTATATGTATTTGTCTGATAAAAATCATTTATATGCCTCTTATCTTCCCCTATCCGCCCTTTCTACAACTTTCTTTGTCAAGTCCATAAAGAGTAGTGGTTGTCATCAGATAGAATATGCTCCCCTTTATTCAATTCTGATCATTTTTGTACTTTCCTTAGTGTACTTTCTTTCCACTCACTGATCTGTGATCTACACTATATACTCCAAAACAGATTTATCCATTTTCATAATGGTGACAAGAACATGCTACTGAAGTTCAACATAAAATAACTGGAAATATATAGACAGGCGTTCTAATAGACATTACTCCTAGGTTGCAATAATGAATGACAAGGAATTGGGAAACACAAAACAGGATGAGAAACCACATGGTAGAGGGAAACCCTCATGGGTTATAAGAAATGCACTACAAGAAAAGGCTGTGCTTTGTTCTTTCTCCTGAAGTACTCAATACAGTGTTTACGCAATGTAATGGCTTGCACTAGAGTTTAGAACCTTGTTTCTCTGCTCTGCACTACAAATTTTCTATTTTTAACTCAGAAACTTGTTGGAAATTGCCAAAATAACCTAAGTTGCTGATCTTGGTACGAATATGGGTATGGGGTTCAGGTATGGATTGAAAATATAACTGATAATTGATAATTAAATGCCAAATATCATGATCAATCCAAATGAATTAATAGTCAGTGGTATAACTCCAATTAACATTACAAAATATAAACTCAATATAAATCATCATTTTGCTTTTTGTTGAGAGTATCAACATCATCATATGGTTGATTAGAACCACAAGCAGTAGTAGTGCCACTCTTACTAATTGTACCATGTGGGTCCTCCGAAGGACTCCCTTTTCGTTGCCTATTGAGTAATGAAAGATGAGCAATGGAAGTATCTAAGTCATGATGCTCTTGCTATATATTCAAATTCTTGTACTCAGCCTACTCATGTGATAGAAGTCACAAGTTGGACTGCATGTAGACCAATTCCACCTTCTTTTCTGCCAATTGGTTGTGCTTATTTGAGTGGATAAAGTAGAATGGACTCCAATTCTGTGAAGTCAAAGAGGAAATTGCAACCTATTGAGTCAAAATCAATGCAAAATTAAAATTTACAAATTTTAAAAGAAAATTAAAACTAAATGCTACAAAATTATAACCAAAAAAACTCTACAGGCTTAAAAATCATAACTACAATGGAGTTTTGATTGCAAAAGGCTGCAGGTGTGTGGTCCTTGCACATGGATGTATTAACATGTATGAGCATCCTTCTTGTACTTGTCTCAAAGAGCTCCAACACTGATCTGTGGAACTCATGATATTCCCAAACTCACCCACAACTGTGCCTTCTACATCTCAATTGAGGAAGAGTCTAGTGAATGCCAGCTTATACGCATCACTAACTTCACATACTTGTTTGGTGGGGCCTTCCTGGACCAAGAAAGGATCTTCTTGTAGTATTTTGGAGTCAATGTAAAGACAGAATGATATGTATGTACCTTGCCTTAAACATACATTCACATGGCTTTGCAGTTTTTAGCATTGTCTATGATGAGTTGGACAATGTATTGAGTCCACACTTTCTCAATGGACAGTATGAGGATGCTGATGATGAATGTGCTTCCTTCACTTCCTTCTCACAATCTATGGCCTTCAAAAACATTGCTTCTTTTGAGCACTCTGCAACCATATCAGTCAATGGCCTATTAGCTGCATCTTTCTATCCATTAGAAATGAGGGATACCCCTGTTTTAATCCACAAATCCCTAATGAGCTGCAATGAATCGTCTACCTATTTTCTTTATTTGGCCAACAAGGTGGTGCACACCTTTAAAACTTGAGCTGGTGCATCTTTCAGGGGCTTTATTGATACCTCTCAGTATAGCCGGCTAGTATGCTGACCTAACAACATTGATTGACATTGTGTTGGTGTAAATACAGTGTCCAATGCTCTGATCTCTTGATCATTTTGAAATACCCTTTCCAATGTGCTTGCACCTTTTGTTTTCTTTTGAAAAAGCGACAAGTTCTCTTCATTTGTATGTGGTGTCACAAAAAATGGATGTATTCAAGATGGAGCAGCAGGTGGATTGCTAGATCTGACTTCTTTATTTTCCAAAGGATGCTTTGCTTTTATGGCAAGTGCTGCATCGACTTCTTCTTGCTCTTTGATGTATTTAGAGATCTTTGCTTTTGGCAACCCTTTTCTCCTCACCCAAGGCAAGCTTTTATTCCTTGGCCAGGAATTACACACAAATGGGCTTTCATCAACCTGTAGATTCCATATCGCTTTTTGTGCAATGCTAATATAATCCTTTCCATTTGTAACCTATTCTAACATTGTGGCATGCTTCCAAAGGGGTGAAAAACTATCAGTTCTGAATGTGGTTGTTGCCCCTTGCAATGGAGCCAGCGCTGGCAGCCATTGTATCAAATATTTATAGCTACCTGGTAGAAACAAACATGATACTACTGGTAGGGAAATATAAGCTTAAAAGAAACCTACCTGTTGAAAGAATGTTAAAAACAAATAAAAATTGAAACAACCAACCCATATGAGGATTGAAGTTTGAAAACTGAAAATAGAAAACCACAAAAAACCACAACAAACTTATGTCAATCTAACACCTCCCTGTTGTAAGCTCCTCAGTTTCCTTGGCAGCAAATGGCAACTTGTAGTGGCAAAGGATTGGCAAAAGAATGGAGTTTCAGCCCTAGGCGTTCATACAAGGTTAGTGTGCAATGAGAGGTAAGTGTGTTGTTTGCTTTTGACAAAATGAAGGCAAATTGTTTTGTTTAGAGTTTGAGTTTTCTTTAGTTTTTAATTTTTAATTTTTAAATGCTAGTTTGACTGATTTTTCAGTAAAATAATCATCTTTTACTTAAGGGTCTGTCCTGTGTGTGTCCTGGCTGCCCTGGGTATGCCTTGGTCCATCTGACTGGCCAGAATGTTGTCAGGGCACATTAGAGGGCAGATCAGATTGGTCCCTCTAAGCAGCAGTACTAAGATTTGTTGAATAGAACCCCTTGCAACAAATATGCATGTATATATTGAAGGTTACACAGTTTGGATGCTGGACATTTTGTCTCCCAAAACTTTCTTGTCTTGCCTGTTGCTAACTCTTTTTGTAAGTTTAGGAGATACATTTTCAGAAGTGAGATAACACCGCATTGGAGTTGTAAAAACAGTATAGGATTATCAATTTTTTTTCCTTTTACATTCTGTCAATTTGTTTGGTTTTCAAACATGTTTCTGAATCCACTTTCATACTTATCCATGCCCCTCTGGGATGCTTGTATTGACTTGGATGAATGACAGAAAGTGATGTTGATCTCTTGTGCAGAGTTAAATGTTTGTCACACTATCCATCTTAGAACTCACCTCCCCAATAGAGTGGTTCTGGTCCCACTAAAGCTTAGATATTCAGAAGATGAGAGAAATTAGAGAATGTTTACTTCGCCCTCTCTCTTGGGTACGTTTTCACTTAATCTCATAGCTGGCTTTTGAGTCTACATTGCTGATATTTCTGTTCCTCCCTCTGTGTGTTTTGAATCTTCTTTTGCAACACATTATATGTCTTTCAGGTCCCCTTGGAAATCAGGTGCAGAATCCTTAATGGAAGGCAACACCTGGCCCTTCTGTCATTCAATATAGATGGCTCGAAGAGTCTCAAGTTCTCTACATTCACCACCAATACATCCTCATGTTGAAAGGTGTGCTCAATTTGAATGCAATATGACCCATTCGTTGTTCTATTTCCAAAGGCCCATACATTACTGGAAGTGGAAGACAATACCTGGTCCTTCTCTTTATCATCCAACGTGGATGGCTTGAAGGCAACGTTATCTACTTGCTGTATCATCTCCAAAACCCACACTTTACTAGTTTGGGCTTTTGTCCTTATACATTGCAGTTGGTCCTTGCTCAAGTGAAGCTATATTGCATCTCCAATCTAAAAATGCTGTTCCTTCCTGTGCTGATCATGCCTGGCTATGTACTTGGCTTGTGACTTCTTTAGCTTCTCTTGCACTGTTTGGTGTATTTGCTTTATGCATTCAGTGAACTTTGCTGCTTTGGTTGCCTCTGAACTAAATTTTTCCCGTTTACTTTCTTGCTGTGCATATAAACATTGAATGTTGTAGGAGGCAAATAAGCAGAACAAGCTTCAAATAGAGACCATGTGTAGAAGAGCGCACTGCTGTATTGCAATATCTTAAAAGTCTTTAGATTCTTCCTTTTTAACCTTCTCAAGTGCTATACCAATGTCTTACTTTGTTTCATCTATCTATTTGTTGATGGAAAAGGTAGATCTCTTCAACTTTTGTCCATCTTTCTCCACAATGGGGTTAAAATCTGACCTGGGGCCTTGAATCTTTGTTTACAATAATTGGTTTCAGGAAAACAAAGTGCACCCATGCCTTCTTGAAGAACTCAAGTTTATCTTCTTACATTGGATTTGTAGGCACATTTTACAAAAGCGATCATCCACAGAAAAAAAGTAACTATTACCTTGTCACAGGAGATCCAACTATAAAATCCATAGAGATGCTCTCCCACGGTTGTCTTGGTATGAGTAGTGGTGCACAAAAGACTTACTTATTGGATGGCGTGTTTATGCCACATGAGGTAGATCCCTAAATGAAATATGACTAATCCGCTAAGTAGCTTACATTCATGGCCAATACACATATTGCTGTGGATTAGCAACTGTCTTTCCAACTCGAAACTGACCAAATATATTGGTGTTACAGCAAGCGTAGAAGCCTATTGTTAAGTTAGTAATCAGTTTTCCCTTCTGAACCATGCTTCTATAGAACTTGCAATTGCCAATATAATCCTGAGAAGTGCAATTTTCCTTGTATATCTCATGGGTGAATAGTGCAAGCTGCATTATGGTGTTCATGGCTGAAGTCTTTGACATGGAGGCATAGAAAGCATATCTGCTACCTTCTTAGTCATGGTCTTCTTGTGTGTTATTACCAATTGGAATTGTTAAAGAAACTCCATCCATTTGAAGTGCATCTCTTGCTGCAATTTATTTGTGTATGCAAGTATTGAAGGATAGTGATGAGTATGGACTATTGTTTCCTTCTGTATTAAGTAATGCTTCCAGATACATCATATTATTGTGTCTGACCAAAAATTAAAAATCTTGAAGTAATGCTTCTGTTTCATCACCACTTGCATCAATGCATACACTTCTTATTACTAATACTGCCTCTGTTGCATCACCTGTCATATCTATCTCAATCTCAGAAGCTAGCTGCAAGGTAATTGCTTAACTGGTGCATTGCTAATTTATACTTTGATTCACCAAAATCATGCTGTTGATTTTTAGTTTTACTTAAAGTAAAGAACTTAGCATCTATGGAGCTGCAATTCTGGAGAAAGAGACAATGAACTTTAAAATATATTAGACAGCACCTGTGGAGCTCCTCCTTTTTTTATATTGGAAGGTTTAGGCCACTTGAGTAAAGCCTCAGCCTTTTTTGAACTAGTCTTCTAACTTCTCCTACCACATAAATCCAATAGACCAATCCAAAGAATAATGTTGTAGACTGTTGAAATAAATAATGTTTTATTTGTAAGCTTACTTGCCATGTTACTCTTTGTCGGCATTAACTAGTGATGTAATTACTTGAGATTCAATTTTTGGCAGTTGTTAAACGTAAGTCTTGAGATTCAAATAGCAAGTCTTATGTCAGGTGAGGTGTGCTGTTCTTTAGCTCCTCACTGTATTGAACAACTGTATCCGACATTACCTGTATATATATTTATAAAAGTTGATTATTCCAATTTCACTGTGTTATAGTTACTTATCATATCATTTAAATTTCTATTATTTGGTATTGTTAAATTCAGTAGGAAACATTTTGGCACTGTTGCCCTTGTAAACTTGGGTCATCAGAAGTGGTTTAAAGGAAACATCAATTGATAACCTATTGATGATTATGCTGAAAAGATGCCAACATAAATGGGTCAGCTGATTGAAGAAGCAGTTGCAACGAACCAACAACAAGAAAATGATCTCACAAGAGATTTTAGGTATCTATGGGATATGTCTCTACAAGAACATGGTGAAGAAGAATTTGAAAGAAATCAAGTACCACAGGGTACGGTTCAGAACAATTTGGCAGCAATAGAAGAAGTTGATACATTGCTTAATTGCCTTGCTAGACACTATATAATATTGTAAGACCTTTGTGTCAAATGTGGCCATGAAGTGTAAAATCAAATTTTATAATGGGATGAGGAAAGATGTCAATATGAGGAAGAAGAAAGAATAGAGGATTGCTGCTGAACTGGAAGGAACTAAATGTCATTGGTCTTGGACAAAGCAAGAAAAAAAGACTTCTTGGTGGGATTGGATCAAACCACTTGACGATATTTGGTTATTAGAACAACAAGACAGAAGGCAAGAGTTGTGAGCCTTGACCTCCTTTAGGAAATCAAGGCCACTAGTATGCAATGTTAGTGGAAGTGAACACTAAAGTAGATATTGAGGAAGGGTTCAATTGGTATTAGAAAATCGTACACCACCTACAAGTGCTAAGTGGGTGGAGATTGTGTAGTGAGTGCTTGTTGATCTTATCATTGAGTAAGGTTGCAAGCTTGACAAAGCCTATGTACTCCATAAAAGACCTGGTAGAGCCCTCCCCATTAGAGGAAAGTTTTGAATTTGGAGTTGAGTTTGACATTGGTTTCTTCACATAGGAAGAATGGGTTGCATATGAAATAAATATATGAGGGATAAAGGAATTG
This sequence comes from Sequoia sempervirens, assembly GCA_007258455.2. Taxonomy (NCBI): domain Eukaryota; kingdom Viridiplantae; phylum Streptophyta; class Pinopsida; order Cupressales; family Cupressaceae; genus Sequoia; species Sequoia sempervirens. The sequence goes on along the minus strand of VDFB02360703.1, from coordinate 1,459 downwards.
TTAATTAAAGATACACAACTAGTAATGCTAGGGAAGATTGGCACTGGTAGGAGGGAGTAACACCAATAGGGAACTTGAAGTTGACCAAGATATTGTATTTAGCATTGTTGAAAGGAGGGTCGAGTATAGGGATGTGTCTAATAGTGTTGAGGAATGTCCAACATAGACCTTTTGTAGGAGGAATTTATTTGAAGGGTCCATCTATTGAGAAGCAAAAGTTGCCAAAAGTTACTAGAGTAGGAGTTGAAGATAATGCCTACCATTGTAAGACATGGACTACCATTTGGACTCCTAATAGGCAAATATACCAACAACATTGGTTGAAATGCTTGTTAGCCACACTTTGAGGAGTGGTGATTGGTTGGTATATTAATATCCTAGATCTTAAGAAAGTTACATGGGAAAAAATTAGGAAGGCATTTGAGAATAAATTCAAACTCTTGAGGGACAACAACAAGATTGTCATTGAGATCTATAGTACCCAATAGGGTAAACATGTGAATGTGCAAGTCTACAATAGGAGGCTCAAAGAACTATTGGCCAAACTTGAGAAGGAGCAATACTTCATCAAAGGATTGATACTGTCATTAGGAAGGAAGATGTGTATAACCATGTAGTTAATATTGGAAACAAGAACAAGACATCCTTGTGCTCGATAAGGAGTGATGTTGGTTCAAGCAATAGTGAAGCTAGAACTATTCAAGAAATAGAGAAGAAGGAAGAGAGCTTTGGTGCACAAACTACAGAACAAAAGGTCATACCAAGATTAATTGTTTGAAGCAAATATTTTGTGAAATCTGCCAAGTTGCAGACCACATAATCAAGGATAACCCACACAATCTAAAGAATATACTGCCCAAGCACCTTTCACTTAGGCAGAGCCATCGACACCACCTACTACCATAGTAGAGTACCATAGAAGGGTGCATCTCCAATGAGTACTAAAACCAAAGATATAATAGACATTAGAATATGGGTGGGAGTGGAAGATGAATCTAGTGCTGTGGCCAAGGATGACCAATTGTGCAATGCTAGAAGTGTAATAAGTAGGGTCATTTTGCAATAGATTGGCCTATTAATCAAAGTAATGCAAGGCTTCTATGCTAATGGTGTGGACTTGGGGACCATAGCAATGGTGATCGTCTAAAACATGCCGATGTTAATATGATTGATGTGGTTGCAAATGAAGTAAAGGCAATTACTAATGAGGTAAAGGCAATTGCTAGATCACAAACAAAAAGAGCTAAATACCTAGAACCAGCCACAAAGAAGCAAAGATTGGTTGAAGTAAGAGAGGAAATTGGGGGAGAAATGATTGAAGAAAGGAAACAATAACACTCAAATTCAACAGCAAGCAATATCAGTTTTGACAAGGCTATCGAAAGGTAAGTCTTGCAATCCGCCTTACCTATAAAGGTAATGGATTAATTGTATAGTATTTCGAGATTGAAGGATGCTA